>JBBPBX010059679.1:0-21686 GCA_038048925.1 Garcialebias charrua
TATATATATATTATTTATTTATTTTTCTCTTACCCCCCTGGTTGCCTGGCGGACATTCTGGGGGTGGGCCGTCAGGGGTTGTGCTGGGGTGTGGGGGGGTTCGGGGCCTGCGGGTTCGCCGTGGGCGGGGCTGGCAGTGCGCTCCCTCTGGGGCTGCTTGGGCTCGGGTGTCCTGTCCTGTCCTGTCGGCAGGGCGCGGGGTGGGCCGGATCTTGGACGTCTGCTACTCTCCACCCCAGAATGAATGGGCCTACCTCCTGGGTTTGGATGTGGGCTGCCCCATGTAGGGAGCAGGTACATGTCTTGGACCTAGGGGGTATAGAGTGTGCATCGGGATTATGAATGGAGCGTGTCGTTATTGTTTGTCTTTCTGTGACTGAGGGTGAGGATGAGGGTGGGTCTGAATGAGTGTGTCTGTGTATGAATGTTTAAGTGTCAGGCTGGGACTTGGACTGCCCCCTCTCTGATACTTCTGAGGCTACTTAATGTCGCGCTCCTGCCACGTGGCCCCCTGGTGGGTGTTCCTCTGCCTGCGGGCGTGCCTGGGGCCCTCACTATCTGGGGCTGGGCGCTTGGGCGTTTGTCGGCTCGGCCTGGTGGCTGCCTGGTGGGGCTCGTGTCCTCTGGTCCTGTCGGGTCTGGGCTTGAGGGATGGGCGTCCCCGGTGCCCGAGCCTCGGTGACCGGACCTGGGGCTACGTCGGTGCAGCGGGCTCCGGCGGGGGCCTGTGTATTTGTCGCGATTGACCCCGGGGGGTCATTGTGTGTGGTCGCTGGTGGGGTTCGTCCGGTTCTTCCCCTTGGTCGGACCTGGGGAGTGGACGAGTGGCTCGTCCTGTTCGGGTGGTCCTGGGGACTCTGGGCTCGGGGTCCTTCCTGGGGTCTTGGGCTTTGATCACCCCTTCGTCTGTCTCGGGCTTTGGGGGGACGGGTCTCTGATGCTTCACACTCGCTATTAAATGTTCTATTGGAGGAACCTTATTCACTTATGCATGCTCACAACCACACACAAATGGATGCAGGGATGTATATGTAGATATATGCAGATATGTAGATGGGTATATGAATGAATATAAATGTATATGTATGTATACTGTATATATATTTGTAGGAATGGGTATGTGTATTTATAGAAAGCTACTGCAAGGTCATGAATATTATCAGTCTTTATGCATGTATGTTTCGTTGCTGTGTTCTGTCATGTGCTTTGCAGGATTGTGGACAGAGGTTGGGTGTGTTTGCCTTGTGCTCTTTTTGTGGATAATTGTTGTTTTGTTGTCTTACTTTCTCTTTTCTTTCTTTCTCTCTTAAAAAAATACATATTGGAGTGAGAGGATGGCAAAAAGGTGTGAAGGGAGGCCATCTATAAATGGAAAAAAAAAAAACTACAGATTTTAAATCTCGTTGTTAGGTCAAGTAAAATCAGAGGTATGATAAATAATCCACACCACGTCTTTTATCTGAATACATGTAAAGTCAAATATCAAGCGCGTTACAAAGCTGCACACTCGCACACACACATGCACATACACACCGCTGACACACCGCTGAACACATACGAGAAACAATCCCCGTCCTTCCTGAAGGAGGAAGTTATTTGTCAAGCACCAAATCTGCAGGAAAAATAAGAAAAAGATGCAGAAGCTGAACGGAGGTCAGTGCACGATAAAGTCACGTGATAAAGTCAGTGAGAGCGGGGTGATGAAGAGGAAGATCGTTAGAAGAGGAAGAGCAGAACCAGGCCAGGTGTGCAGAGGAGCAGGCCAGAACCAAGCATCAGTTCTGAGCTCTGCAGATGTTGACCCAGGGACCAAGGAGGAAAATACACTTTTTAAAAACTTACAGTAAAATAAATATTTTGTCAATAAAAAAATAATACAGTAATGTGGAGATTTTAAACAAAAACCCTACAAGCATTAAAATAAAAATCATCTAAATTAGATACTGTATATTTATTCGAGGCTGACAGTTTAATTAATAAGGTTGATTTTCCCTCTGAGGAACATGAATAAATAAAGTTAAAGGGTTAAAATGTCTAATTCAAATAAAATAATAAAGTCTGTAGTTAAATAAAACTGGTTTTTGAGCTGCATGCATTCAAAGTCAACTTTATTGTCAAAACTGCAATATGTACAGGACATACACAGGATTGAAATTGCATTTCTCTCTGTCCCTCGGTGCAACAGTAAACATTTAAACACTAAAACACTGAAACATTTAATAAACATAGCATAAAATGAAATAATAAAAGTGTAATACTGTCCTGAGTTTTTGCATAGTAGTTTTTGCATAGTATTAGTATGAAAGTATGAAAAGTTACACCAACACTAAAACACTAAACATTTAATAAACATAAGCATAAAATGAAATAATAAAAATTATTCATTCAGCTGGGAGTTGCAAAATCACTTATATTGAAAGCAAACTCATGGAAGTTGCTGCTGTAATCTGATTGTTTTAATAAGCCATGTAACTTTCTATGATCCCAGATTTATAACAGGTGTGTGGATAGTGCGCACATCCTGTTGCTCATAGTGGTCCTCAGTGTGCTCAGAGAGCTTGTGTGTATGCTCAGACACATGCAAAATTAGAGGGAACATTGCCCCCAAGCCCCCTGCGCCCACCCCGAAACCACCCCAGCCCAGCTGGGCCACCAACCGGCGACCCATGACCGCCGCCACAGACCACCCGAGGCCCTGCATGCAGCCCCCAGCAGACATCCACCAGAACCACCCAGGTCCTCCCCAGGTTGAAGGCAGGGCCCTCCCCGCCCAAACAGCCCCAACCCCCGGCGTCCCAAACCCCGACCCCCCCCCATCAGCCCCAGTGCCTCACAAGGCTAGACCCCAGACCCCCCACCCCCACTATGTAACGGAGCCGATCAAAGAATGCCAAAGAAATTGATCCGATGTGTCGGCAGATGCTGTTTCAAGACTAATATGCTCTAACAGAAGATTTTTATACTGATTAATGCTAAGATTATTTTTATTTTTCCAATTTAGGAGTATAGTTTTCTTTGCGATGCATAAGGCAGTGAAGATCACACGAGATTAATTTTTTTTCTAGTGTAACATCTTCAAGGATAGCAAATAAACAAACGGATGGAGAGAGTGGAATATTACATTTCAGACATTTAGACAAGTCCTCACATACCTGGACCCAGAACCTCTGAACGGGTGGACAGAACCAGGGTGCATGGATATAATCATCTGGTATATTGCTTGTGCACTGTGAGCAATTGTTAGATGATGTAAATCCCATCTTAAACATTCGTTGACCTGTATAGTGTACTCTATAGAGAACTTTATACTGTATTAATTGTAAATTAATCTGATGTCTTTGCATGAATTCTGAAAATGTACTTTTGAAGTTTTAGTATAGATTAGACACTGATCACTGCAATCAACTGCAGCCAGTAGAGTTCAAATGTTCAAAAGTTAGTTTCTAATTCATCAACTAGTTGAAGTCATAATTATTCAACCAGCTAAAAAGTCTTGAAGTCATTAATTATTGACTGACTTCAGGTTAGTTTAGATCATTAGTTAGACACAATATATGTTCCTTATAATAATGATATCCTATATATTTTTGATCAAAATCAAACATCAAAGTGATAAAAGGAGTGAAATCCATCCAGATCCAGTGAAAATCTATTAAAAGAAGAGATCAAAGGCATGGTCTGATAAACAATCAGACACAGCAGCAGGAAGGAAGGAAGGAAGGGTTCTGATAGAAAACAGCTGAGTTGGTCCAAAAGCTGCTGGACTTCAGCACCAACTCTTGTTCCACTTGAACTGCTCACAGTCCAACTTCTCCCAGACGTCTGCTGGAACCATGTGGGCTTCTTGTGAGCCAGATGTTGACGAGTTCAAAGGAACATCTCCTGGATGTCTTCTTCCCTGACCTCTGACCTCTTCTTCGTGTTGTGAGGGGTGTTAGTGAAATGTTTAGTTTCTTATTGACACATATTCTTTACTACAACAGGCAGATCCAGAACTTGTTCCTGTCACGTCACCTTTGACTTTTATTTCCAGTCCAACCATTATGCCGGGTATTGACCAAACGCGTCGAAACGCACCTGCCGCCCCCTTTTGGCCGCTTATCACTGTTCACACTGAAGCCTCTGAAGACGCGTCTGATGACGCGCCCTGGGAGGAGGCAGAGGAGGGGGGTCTGGCTCCTTTTCCGGTTGTTTCTTGTACACCGGGCAGACGAAATCAGCTGTACGTGAGCCTCGTTACTACTTTAGTGGGTTTTCTATGAGCCGAACTGCAGCTCCAAAAGTCTTTGTTGAGATTAAAACGTTTTTTTATGTTTGGGGTGATCGTACGCTCGAGCAGACAGCAGCAACTGTAAAAATGCCAAGTTTCTTACCGGAGGCTGGTTTCTTCATGGAGGCTCGATGGGGTAAGTTTAAAAAGTCCAAAAAAAGTCCCGTTTTTGTTGCGTCATCACATAGCAGAGTCTCTCCCGATTGGTTGCTGCGACGCGTTGAGTGTCGAAAGTTCAAATATTTGACCCTTGGCGGCTCGACGCTGCTCGACGCGTAGGTTGCTTCGGACACACGCGTGCGCGGAAAGGAACTGCCGTGTGCCGCCGTGCCGCTTCAAAAGCTCAAAATGCGGCGCTTCACGATTTGACGCGCCTCGACGCGTCTCCACATAGACTTTCAATGTAAACCGGCCACTTCCGCTGGCCGAAATGCGTTTGGTCGGTACCCGGCATTAGAGTCTTATAAACTGGTTGAACGAACAGTCATTGATCAGATATTTGTTGCTGTGAAAATAAATCAAGTGTATTTTGACTCAAGACAACAAAGTTCACCATGAAGCTTGTGTGTGTGTGTGTCAGCATAATATTCTCATGTGTGTAGGTTAGTGTGAACACGTGAGAAGCTCAGCACAAACTAAAACATGGTGTCTGACTTCACAGTCTTCTGTCTATAGAGTGGAGTTTGTAGAAAACCAGGGAGCTCCTTCCCTCTCCAGAGTCAGACGGTTCTGAGTCCGATCCAGTTGTGTCAGATGGGAGTGTGAGAAAATAAATCATCAAGTTATAAAGTTGTATTTTCTTATTTACTTCTTAAATGCTGAAATAAGCGGAGCTCGGGAACTGTTTGGTTCCTCCTCATGCATGTCATGTTGTGGAATGATGAGAGAACCTTTAGTTTCTGTTCTACATGCATCACTTTGATGCTTCCATCAACTTAAGAGACAAATAAAGAGGATTCAAACCTAAAGATTCACACCAACAAGAGACAAACACCTCTGCTGTGTTACTATGAACTGTTCAGCACCACTAAAGTCTGGCACTCATATAGCCTGCCTGTGTCGGTTAGTAAAATACCTCATGTAACAGTAAATCCATTGTAATGAAACTCTCAGAAAGTAATTGAATGTACATGTGTAATGGATTAACTGTAGGAGTTAACCTGATAATTGAGCTTAGAAAACACAAACATGGCTACAACTGAGTCAGTTTTACAGATGTTGAGCAAAAACCTGATGTTGTAGTAGCTGAGAGTCATCCCTAACATACACTCAGAGCTAGCAGCTCACAGAAACTCTTTATTTAAAAAGACTGGTATCAAACAGATGATGGTCCTTTAATATTAAGAAAAGTATTTGTAGATATAAAACTAGTGGTGGTTGTTTGATCAGAAAGGCTGCAGAGCTCTGAGCTGCTGAATCAGCAGAAATGACTTCAAAGTTTAGACGTTACAAACATGAACAAGTTATTCTGGTGTTTGTTGAACACATTTGAGTCAGAGTCAGAGAGTCTTTATTGTCATTTGCACCGCATGTGGTACATGTGATGAAAACGAGATTATGTACACGGGGTCCCAGTTACATCCAACAACAAATGCAAGAGAAAAACAGTAATAACATCTAGAATTAACTAAGAAAAACATCAACTAGTAATACACTAAGCCTAATATAGTGGAAATAAACAGCAGCACGAACATGAGTTTGTATGAGCAGATGGTCACAGATGAACACAGATGAACACAGCAACAAGAAAACAGATCAGCATCAGCACAATGTGATATTTTGCAGTGTTTATTTTTTATTTTATTTTTATTTATTCATGAGTCTAACAGCCTCAGGGTAGAAGCTGTTCCTCAGTCTAGTGGTTCTACATTTGATGCTCCTCAACCTCCGTCCTGAGGGGAGTGGGGCAAAGAGTGAGTGTGCTGGGTGAGTGAGGTCTTTCATGATGCAGGTGGCTCTTTTCCTGCATCTGGAGGTGTAAATGTCTGTGATGGTGGGGAGACTGACTCCAACAGACTTCTGTGCAGCCTTCACCACTCTCTGTAGAGCTTTCCTCTCTTCAACTGTGCAGCCTCCATGCCACACGTTGATGCTGGAGCACAGGACGCTCTCCACTGCACACCTGTAGAACGAGGTGAGAACTGGGCTGCTCAGACCAGCACGTCTCAGCCGTCTGAGGAAGTAGAGTCTCTGATGACCTTTCTTGATCAGGCTGATTGTACAGAATAAATGTGAGACGACAGAGAAAAGTCCCAGTTGATCAAAGAACAGTGTGAAAGTGTCAAAGCAGTTTTTCTGGGACTGCAGCCTGACCTTTGACCTGAACTGTGCAACACTTTGCTTCTAACCAGCAGCACATGACAACATCATGAAAACAAAGCTGTGGTCCTCACAAGTCTGTCCCTGACACATGAGCACAAACAGCACAGAGGTGGACTGAGGAACAAAACATCTGGAACTCTGACATGCTGCTTATTGACATCTGGACTGGAACTGAGGGTCTTGAAGCTTCACTTAGAGAACAGCTGCATGGCTGTAGTTGGTCCAAAATAAAAACAACAAAGTTGTTTGTGTTTGACACATCTGGAAAAATCAAAGTTTACTGAGTCACATCTGTAACCACAGGGAAGTCCAGTTATTTAATTTAGAGCCAAATCACAACAAAAGTCATCTCAGAACAGTCTGAGTCAATCCAACTACAATTCAATCCATGCAATGGGATTATAATCTGATTAATGTTGTCAGGTTGAGTGAAAAGCAGTTATAAAATACCAGTTAGCAACAAACTGGTCAAATGGTTTCTTTCAGGTCTTTACTTTGAGCCAGTATCCATCCTGAGCAGCACAAAGGCCACAGTGTGAAGAAACAAGCCCCTTTTAACAGGAAGAAACCTCCAGCAGAGGCTGACACCTGAAAGCTCCGCCTCCCATTCTACCTTTAGAAACTCTAGGAACCACAAGTAAACCTGCAGTCTGACAGCAAAGTGCTCTGTTAGCAAAATATGGAACAATAAGATATTTCATATTAGATGAAGTCCATCGTTCTACAGAGAAAAAGATTATTCACAAGTGGAAATAATTTAAGGTGGTTGACAATCTTCCTAGGAACAAACACCCCAAGAAATTCACCCTGAAGGTCAGACTGTGCAATGCTCAGAAAAATGGTCACAAAGGAAACTCAAAGGTCATGACAGGACAGAGTTTTCTATCTAAAAACAACATGGCAGCACAACAGATTAGGAAAGTTTCATGTGAAGGAACAGGTACAGTTCACCGACCCGCTGTCATCAAGTTGTTTGGAACATGTTGCCAGTGATCCCAGCAGCCACTTCTGATAGTCTCATTTGGGGCGTCATATTTTTGGTCCTGTAGACGCATTTGGCTGGATTTAGCTCATTGATACGATCACTGCTAACACTTGACCTGACATGACAGCAGAGCTGCAGTGAAACCTGCAGAGTCCAGCAGTGGAGATGTTTGTTGGGGAGTTGCAAGATCACTTAACCCAGGGCCTACCAGCTGGTTAAGGAAGCACTAAAGCAGGAGTTCCCAACCACCGGGCTGGTCACCAGTTCCGGGCCTTGGATCATTTGATACCTTGCCACCTAAAAAGTATATAAAGTTTTATTTTGATTTATTTTTCTAGTTCTTAGTCTGCATGGTATTTTATTTTGAAACTCAATCACGTTCATCTGTCTAGTTTTCACGGTTTGTCGCAGTCACTGTTATTTACTTGCAGTGTTAAGCTGTCTGCATAACTTTATAAAAATGAGTAAAAGACAAATGTTGCTGAAGAACTTTAAACAAGGGAAAAGACCTAAAGATGAGAGAGCAGAAATTAGTGTTTAATTGTTTCTTGTTTTATGTAAATCCTCTGCTGCTCAACAATCCAGCAGCTTGACCTGCAGGAAGACGGGCCTCAACAGCAACACGTCAGACACGTTGCAGTTTCTGCCAACTCAGCAATCAGGACCTGCAGGAACTTGATGTCATAGTAAACCCACTTGAACCTGACGGCAACAAGAGATAAACTGTGGAATCCCAAGGCGTTCCCAGGCCAGCCGAGAAACATAGTCCCTCCAGCGCGTCCTGGGTCTTCCTCTGGGTCTCCTCCCGGTGGGACGTGCCCGGAACACCTCACCAGGGAGGCGTCCAGGAGGCATCCTAACCAGATGCCCGAGCCACCTCAACTGGCTCCTCTCGATGTGGAGAAGCAGCGGCTCTACTCCGAGTCCCTCCCGGATGACTGAGCTTCTCACCCTATCTCTAAGGGAGAGTCCAGCCACCCTGCGGAGAAAACTCATTTCAGCCGCTTGTATCCGAGATCTTGTTCTTTCGGTCATAACCCAAAGCTCATGACCATAGATGAGGGTGGGAACGTAGATCGATCGGTAAATTGAGAGCTTTGCCTTTTGACTCAGCTCTCTCTTCACCACGACAGACCGGTACAGCGCCCGCTTCACTGCGGACGCTGCACCTATCCGCCTATCGATCTCACGCTCCAGTTTTCCCTCATTCGTGAACAAGATCCCGAGATACTTAAACTCCTCCACTTGGGGCAGGACCTCCTCCCCGACCCGGAGAGGGCATGCTACCCTTTTCCGGCTCAAGACCATGGCCTCGGATTTGGAGGAACTGATCCTCATCCCGGCCGCATCACACTCGGCTGCAAACCGCTCCAGTGAAAGTTGTAAATCACGAACTGATGAAGCCAGTAGGACCACATCATCTGCAAAAAACAGAGAAGCGATTCTAAGGTCACCAAAACGGATCCTCTCAACACCTTGGCTGCGCCTAGAAATTCTGTCCATAAAAGTTATGAACAGAATCGGTGACAAAGGGCAACCTTGGCGGAGTCCAACTCTCACCGGAAACGAGCCTGACTTACTGCCGGCAATGCGGACCAAGCTCTGACACCGGTCGTACAGGGACCTAACAGCCCTTATCAAAGGGCCTGGTACCCCATACTCCCGGAGTACCCCCCACAGAACCCCCCGAGGGACGCGGTCGAATGCCTTCTCCAAGTCCACAAAACACATGTAAACTGGTTGGGCAAACTCCCACGCACCCTCCAGGACCCTGCTGAGGGTGTAGAGCTGGTCCAGTGTTCCACGACCAGGACGAAAACCACACTGCTCCTCCTGAATCCGAGGTTCGACTATCCGACGGACCCTCCTCTCCAGAACCCCTGAATAGACCTTACCAGGGAGGCTTAAGAGTGTGATCCCCCTATAGTTGGAACACACCCTACGGTCCCCCTTTTTAAATAGGGGAACCACCACCCCAGTCTGCCAATCCAAGGGAACTGCCCCCGATGTCCACGCGATATTGCAGAGTCGCGTAAGCCAACACAACCCTACAACATCCAGAGCCCTAAGGAACTCCGGGCGAATCTCATCCACCCCCGGAGCCTTGCCACCGCGGAGCTTTTTAACCACCTCGGCGACCTCAGCACCAGAGATCGGAGAACCCGACCCAAAGTCCCCAGGCTCTGCTTCCTCAGTGGAAGACGTGCCAGTAGGATTGAGGAGGTCTTCGAAGTATTCCGCCCACCGACTCACAACATCCCGAGTTGAGGTCAGCAGCACGCCACCTCCACCATAAATGGTGTTGGTCTCGTACCTCTTTCCCCCCCTGAGACGCCGGATGGTGGACCAGAATCGCCTCGAAGCCGTACGGAAGTCATTCTCCATGGCCTCTCCGAACTCCTCCCACGCCCGAGTTTTTGCCTCAGCAACCACCCGAGCCGCATGCCGCTTGGACTGCCGGTACCTATCAGCTGCTTCCGGGGTCCCACAAGCCAAAAAGGCCCAATAGGACTCCTTCTTCAGCCTGACAGCATCCCTCACTGCCGGTGTCCACCACCGGGTTCGAGGGTTGCCACCTCGACAGGCACCAACAACCTTGCGGCCACAGCTCCGATAAGCTGCCTCGACAATAGAGGCGCGGAACACGGCCCACTCGGACTCCATGTCCCCCGCCTCCCTCGGAACGTGTTCAAAGCTCTCCCGGAGGTGGGAGTTAAAGCTCCGTCTTACGGGAGACTCTGCCAGACGTTCCCAGCAGACCCTCACGATACGTTTGGGTCTGCCAGGTCTGACCGGCATCCTCCCCCACCATCGGAGCCAACTCACCACCAGGTAGTGGTCAGTAGACAGCTCCGCCCCTCTCCTCACCCGAGTGTCCAAGACATGCGGCCGCAGATCAGATGAGACGACAACAAAGTCGATCATCGAACTGCGACCTAGGGTGTCCTGGTGCCAAGAGCACATATGGACACCCTTATGCTTAAACATGGTGTTCGTTATGGACAATCCATGACGAGCACAGAAGTCCAATAACAGAACACCACTCTGGTTCAGATCAGGGGGGCCGTTCCTCCCAACCACACCCCTCCAGGTCTCACTGTCATTGCCCACGTGAGCGTTGAAGTCCCCCAGTAGAACAAGGGAGTCCCCAGGAGGCGCACTCTCCAATACCCCCTCCAAGGACTCCAAAAAGGGTGGGTAGTCTGAGCTGCCGTTTGGTGCATAGGCACAAACAACAGTCAGAGCCCGTCCCCCCACACGTAGGCGAAGGGAGGCTACCCTCTCGTTCACCGGGGTGAACCCCAACGTACAGGCACCAAGATGGGGGGCAACCAGTATGCCCACTCCTGCTCGGCGCCTCTCACCAGGGGCAACTCCAGAGTGGAAGAGTGTCCAACCCCTCTCAAGGAAACTGGTTCCAGAGCCAGAGCCATGCGTTGAGGTGAGTCCGACTATTTCTAGTCGGAACCTCTCAACCTCACACACTAGCTCAGGCTCCTTCCCCACCAGAGAGGTGACATTCCATGTAAACCGAATCCCCACCGCTGTAAATGCTGAGCTGCCTCACAGAGGAGCGTTCTCTGCGTATCTGGAGCAGGAGTACGCAGTGATGGAGAGAAAGCTGAAGGCTGCGCTGAATGATGTGGACTTTGTGTCAACTACCGCTGATATTTGGACTGCTAATGCCGGTAACAGAAGCTACATGGGAGTAACGCTCCACTGGATCCATAGATCCACATTGGAGCGCAACAAAGCTGCACTGGCATGTAGAAGAATTCGCGGTAGACACACATATGATGTTATTGGTGCAGAAATTGAAAACATTCACGCTTCATATGGATTAGGCAACAAAGTAGTTGCAACAGTGACTGATAATGGATCCAACTTTGTGAAGGCGTTTAAAGTTTTTCAGCCTGTCAGGGAGTCTGATGATGAGATGGAGGAGGAAGAATCCACCTGCACAGATGATGGTGTCAGTTTTTTGGATCTGTCAGAAATCCTCTCAGCTGGGAATGAAGGTGATGGCCAACTATCTCTACCCCCACACCATAGGTGTGCCTCCCACACCATCAACCTCATTTCCACAAGTGATGTTGAGAAATATTTAACTTCACATGCAGAGAGCAAGGCTGTTTATAGGAGTAGCACAGCAAAATGCACAGCGCTATGGACCAAATCAAGCAGATCTACCCTCGCATCAGAAGCAGTGGAGGAAGTCAGCAAAAGAAAGCTCCTGGTCCCAACATCCACAAGGTGGAATTCATTTTTTTACGCTGTAACAAGAATTGCAGAAATCCCCATGCATGAGCTGAATACTCTATGCAGCAAGCTGGGAATTAAGTGCTTCATAGACCGAGAGTACCAGTTCCTGCATGAGTACTGCACCGTCATGAAGCCCCTGACTGCAGCTCTGGACATCCTACAAGGTTTGTTTATGTTTATTAAATTTGTTCATTTTGTTTACAAAAAAACAATACAAAACAATCCCATAAATGATAACATACAAAATATAAAAAAATGAAAGGTAGCAGAAAGAAGAAAAAATCTTATTATATCTGCCTCTTTTTTCAAACAACAGGTGACTGCCCTTATGGGACGTTACTGCCCACACTAGAAGTCCTGATGCAGAAGACCCTGGCTGTGAAAGATTCTCTCTCCAGGATGACTGCAGGCCTTCCAGATGCTATTGTGCAGGTATGTTCCATCTGTAAGCTAGCTAAAATTCCTTACATCACACTATTTTTGTACATTGTACACTACAGTATATTCATCATCACAAAAAAAAAGAAAACAAATACAATAAGAATCCTAGAACTAGAGGTGTAACTGTACGCTAAAATTACATTTCGGTTTGGTTCAAAGGAGGGCTCGGTTCGGTTTATTTTCTGTACAAAAAAAAAAAAGACAAAATAAAGACTTACAAAATGTTTATTTTGAAAATATGCCAAAAATACATTTGTACTGTATTGTATAATATAGTAATAAATAAAAGTGACCCATTTGGATAATATTCTAAATAAACAACACTGTACAATAAATAAACTATATTAACAATAATAAAAATCTTAACACTGGGCCCTACCAGCATTTTCAAATGAGTACTACTTCTACCAGAGACTATCAAATGACAGTTTGATTAATTTGAATCCTTGGAGAGTTTCTTCTTGTAAATGCTAAACGGTGGGTGATGGGTGTTAATGAGAAAGCTGTTGCTGCTACTCAGAAAATACCTTTGGGACTTGATTCCATTGTTTGTGATTGAGTAGCAAACATTCCAAACCATGCTAATGGCAGCTCCACCTGTGTTGCAGTGAACTGGGTCTTTTGATCGTAAAGGTTGCAGACCCCTGCTCTAGTTCAAAGAAGGCATACTTGATATGTTTCAGAATTATAATTCTAATGTCTAATGAGCAGAATGTAAGACTAAATAGAGAAATTGCATTTCCTGCGAAAATGCATGTGTGAATGCCATTTGTTCAAGAATTAGCAAAAAACAGCTGAATATTATCTAAAATAGCAGAAAGAAGCTTAAATGTCTTAGAAATTTGTAGAGAGATTATAGTTTTGCAGAATTAGGCTGGAAAAAGTTGAAATGAGTGCAAATAATGTGGATTGTGTTGAAACAAGCCTAAATTAGCATAAAACAGCTTAATAGTAGCTAAAATAACAGAAGAAGCTGACACTAGCAGAAATAATCACAAAGCAGCATAATATGAAATATCTGAAACAATCTGAAATTGCAAAAAGTCTGAAATAAGCAGAAATAAGCAAAATAAAGTTGAAATTATCTGAAAACAGCTGAAATTGGTCAAAAACAGCAGAACAAATCTAAAACAAACATAAATAATCTTAAATTACCAGAAGGAAGTGGGTGAGCATGGTTTTGCTGAATTAGGCTGAAAAAAGTTGGATTGATAAAAAAAATGTGGAAATAGCTGAAAAAGCTGAAATTATCATAAAATAGCTAAATAGTAGCTGAAATAGCAGAAATATCCGATTCTTCCAAAAATTTGCAGAAAGGAGCATACAGATCTGAAATTAGCAGAAATAAGTCAGTAAAAGTACTAAAACATTGAAGTAAGCTGAATAAAGCTGTAAGCGGTACATCCTAAAATAAGCTGCTTTATCATTTATTAACAAAAATTAAACTGAGACACACTCTTAAAAAAAAGTCATGATATTGATCCCACATTAGGCATGGTTTGCAAGTACTGTACTGTAATTCAATTGCATATTAGTAGGCCATGTATCAAAACATATCAATTATATTTTTCAGGCTATCCAGACTCGTTTTGCCGGTATGCTGGACAACAAAGATGCCCTACTTGCAGCTGTCAGTTGTCCTAATTTCAAACTCCGATGGCTAAGAGACGCAGATAGGAGGGAGAGAGTAAAAGAGCTTCTGATAGCAGCGTGCCGCACAACTGCTTCTGAACCTGCACCTCAGAGTCCCATCACAACTGCTTCTGAACCTGCACCTCAGAGTCCCATCACAACTGCTAGCCAAGGTGTTGAAGGGAAATACACACGTATACACACGTTTAGAAGTTCTAGATGCTAATCTCATTTGAAACTAATACACTACTGTATATGATTAATACACAAGTGCTCTATAATCAAGGTATTCACAACTGCTTTACATATGTTTATGCAATTAGACAACATTATAAGACACACTTTTAGATCTAACAAACAGGATGTTCAGATGCAGATAACAGGCTCAGGGGACAAATGCCCTTTGTGCTTCTCTTGGCCTTCTGAGGAGATCAGAGCACACAGACACACAAACACTTGAATCAAACTACTAAATAAGTAGTACTTATAAACCACACACATACTAGGATCTGGACATTAATATCACACACAGGACACATACATTTCTAAAACTTTCTTACTGAGCAAATAAGCAGAACAAAGAACACAGTTTCAAGAGACTCCTCTTCACCAGAGCTATAAATCTACAAGGTCATAGAACTGACAAACACGAGAGGCTCCAGGACTCCTTATCAGTGCTCTGAGCCAATCAGAGACCAGAGAAGCTCAAACTGCATCTTGAAGAGACCCAAACATCTCAGATATCAGCAGCATTCTTTGAAGAACCTCGCCGAGGAAAGGTCTGTCAAAATGCTCACAATTCTCTGTGCACAAAGAATTGCTTATTCATGCTGTAACTCTGTTAACCTGTAACCTGTGTGTCTGTCAATAAATCTTCATCATTTTCACAAGAGAGACTGGTCATTTGAACACCTAATGAGAAACCCTTTCAACATGGTGACCCCTGACGTCTGGCCTTGTCTCTTTCTCTGATTTGGAGGGTGCGACGTTGACTTTTCTTCAGCTGTGGTGCGGTGGAGCTCTGTGACATGACTACATAAGGTGAGTCGACCGTGTATTACACAGAAACGACTATTTGACCACAGTCCCAAATTCAACTGCGCACAGCAGAAGTTCAGTCTCGTGAAGTATTATAGTTCTTAGAGTTAAAGTTAAATATACGAATTTGGCTTGTTCTGACGACACAGGTTTCAGTTTGAACAGACGCTTGTGTATGTGTGCGGGACGGTCCCGGCAGCTCGGTTTCGGGCCGAGCCGCGTGCTCGTGGGTGGGGCGCGTGCTCGTTCTTTTTTCTTTCCTTCGTGTATGTCGTTGTGGGGGGTTCGTGTTTCATTTACTTGTTTTTTGGGGAGTCGAACGTCGGACGTCCTGTGCGTCGTGGGTTTCGCTACCGCTGGTCTCGGTCGGGGGGTTTCCGTCCGCCCGGTACCAGAGGGGGGAGGCGTGCGCGCGTCGCTGCATGTTCATTGGACGTTTCCGGGTGCGCTCGTTTCAATCAGAGTGGCTGGACTCGCGGGGATGCTCTGTTGCACGTACCACGTTAGGGGAGCTCCCGACTTCCTGTGACATCACTGCATGTGTGACCATCCCGTGCCGCCTGTTTTTGGTTGTCGAGCGTCCTGTTGCCTGGTCTGTCGCGGGTCAGACCGGAAGCCACTGAGGGAAGTGGACCTCCGTGCAACGGTGTATCGCGGGAATACATCGCGGTCACGTGGTAGGACCGTCTGCCAGCTGTGCCCTGCGGCGACCTTGCTACTCGCCGTGGTGGATTCGCACTGGAGACGGGGGGGTGCCCGCCTGTTCATTGATTGAGGCGGTGCTGATTGGATTTTGAGTGTCGGCCGTTTTTGCATGCTTCTTTTCTTGTTTCTTTTGTTTTTTCGTGTTTCATTAATGACAAAGGGGGGTATCTTTGTATATATATGCACTTTCAGTGTTTTAATTGTCATTAATGGTTTGTGTCGACTCAGAGAGTGTGAAGTGAAGTTTTCTTTTTCCAGTGGTGAATGGTGCTGCTATATTTTGCATGAATGACAGGTGGCGCTGTTGTATAACAGGGGGGGAAGTCTGATTTTCCACAGGCTTGGCCCTGTGTTTCTCATGCACAGCTCATCTGTGGATGCTTGTGAAATAAAGATTTTGGGTGAATGTTTTGAGTGGCAATTATAGCACACATGCAAGGTAAACAAATGCAGGAACAAGGAAACATTGTTGAACTATTGCTTAGGATCCAAGCAAATATCAGACTTTTACTAACCGTAAAGACAGAGAGGGGTAAAAAGTTGAGCGAACTTGCATCAAAAATTGTTGAGGAAGCAGACGGATCAACAGGAAATTTAGCTAATTTAGTTCTAACCAGATTTAAACAACACAAACAAAAGCTCTATGAAATTGGAACGGAGATAGCACATTGTGAAACGGTAGCAGACTATCAACAGTTAATGAATAATTATGACAAACAGCTAAAACAGATTGACCTTCTAGAAGAATTGTCCTTAATTGCGGACACTGTACAGAAATTAGGGCACACAGACAACAGTTCAATTTAAAAGAAATTTCAGAGCAGCAGGTGGCAGGGAGAAGAGCAGTCCAACAGCGCCACCTGCAGGAGGTTGAATCAAGTTGCAGAGACGGAGGGAAGTGAGAAAGTGAGAAGAAAGGGAAAGGTGAAGTGGTGTCAGAAGTCAGTAAAAAGAAAGTTGGGAAACAGAGAAAGGAAACAGTAAGTCGGTCAGATAGAAGGCATGTGGGGATGTTGAGTAGAAGGACAGAAGTGAAATGTCAGAGAGAACTGAGAGGCAACAGAGGAGCAGCCAGAGAAGTGGAGGAAGATTCGACAGAGGGAGATGAGGTGATCAAGAAAGTGAAGAGAAAGTGGATGCAGGAGAGAGAGCAAACAGGAAGTTGAGACAGAAAGGTGCACAAGGAAGCTGAGAAGAAGACAGGAGGCAGGAGATGGAGAATGTAGGATCGGGCCCAAGAGAAAGGGGAGCCACTGAGGGGTTGTGGAAGTGTCAGAGAGACGTTCAGGAAGGTGGGGTGAAACATTATCTAGAAATCAGCCATAGAGCAAAAAGCTTACTTTGGGAATTTTAATAGCATCAATT
This sequence comes from Garcialebias charrua, assembly GCA_038048925.1. NCBI lineage: Eukaryota > Metazoa > Chordata > Actinopteri > Cyprinodontiformes > Rivulidae > Garcialebias > Garcialebias charrua. The sequence continues at coordinate 17,022 of JBBPBX010059679.1, forward strand.
AGACGAACATGAGAGTTCTAGAGAGATGTGAGACAGTCTGGGGTCGAGGTTAAATTCACTTTCAATTTGTTGTAAGAACTTTTTTGTAAATTTTTTTGCTTTTGACTTTAAATTAGGGAAAGAAAATAAACGTTGTGCCGACCAGATCCAACGAGATGTGTTTCTGGGAGACAAATGCCGAAAGATATACCTTTTGAATTTTAGTCTAGAAATATATTGGCGTTATTATTTAGATAATTATTCGAATTTCATTATACAGCCTGACAGCACACAGTGCGTGGAGGGGGAGTTTGAGACAGACAGACCTCTTTGTTACTACACACATAATGTAATTTTTCATGAGCTAGGATTCACTCATATATGACTCTTGCATTTGAGATCAGGAGATTGGGGAGCAGTTGTGGCTCAATTGGATTTGAATGCATAAAGCTGACGTCTACATGGTTCATTTTGACTCTGAGAGCGACAGCTGCCAGTCAGTGGGAGAGACCTCTCACTCAAGACAAAGACAGTTAAAGAGAGAAAACCAACTGTCATTCAAACATCAGAATGTCCATGAACTTCCTCAGCAATTTTTTTTCAAGGCAGAGACCTGAACAAAAGAACTGTCCAAGCAAAGTCAGCAAACACAACGTGAAATCAAGTGGAGTCAAGGCTTGGGGCACCCTGCAGGAAACAGCTACCAGAAAGGTGGCGGTTCGCTGAAACGGACATAAGCTGAACAATGGACAAGCTCACACAACCAGAGCATGAGCATGTGGAACAGCTGTCAGGAGTCACTCATTCCAGCAACCCGTGAGGGCGTCAGCCTACCATTAGAATCGGTTGGGTCACACTGGGGCTTCGGTCTCTCGATCCAAACGTAAAGTGCATTATTTAATGATAACACATAGAACATGCCCCCACATGACACATAATTATTAGGTTAATACGGATTTGTGAGCTCTGTTTGCCTACTTCTCCCTGTTCCAGAAGGCTCTTAAACAAAATAATAAGGCTCTCATCCTGAGGCCTAAAGCCAAAAGGAGCTTTCTGAAAATTTTCACAGGGAAATTGGTGTCACCACAATTATTCATATTAGGCTTTAATACCGAGATAAATAATGGCAGTTCTCCTTGAGGTAATGCGTTTCTGGGAGTCTGGTAGGGTACAACGGATGAGTTGAAATTCAGGATTAGAGCTAAGCCGCATAAATTGTATCGGTAATCAGTGCAGATGGGATCAATTAAGTAAGAACAAGCTTTCAGAGATGAGGAGAGCATAAGTTGATGACAAGGTGAGAACAAATTTGCAGGATGATAAAATACAGGAGGCGCACGTGGATAAATCAATTGGAACTGAAATGTGGTCATAGCACCAGAAGACAATGGCGGCTCCTGAAGAGAGACACTGGGAACAGGACCATGGAGCTGAAGTGGGGCAGGATGGATTGTGAATTCATCCAGAAGATGGAAGAGAAGAGGATTTTGGAGGAACAGCAGGACTTGCGCGTGTGGGACACACCAGATGAAGAGAATTTCAGCTGGTGGCACACACACATTTAAATTCTCTGATCAGAACATTGCGCTGTGCGTTCATTGCGTGAGGCTCAACAGACGAGGAGGTCGCACGAACAAGGAAAATTTTCGACCGTGATGACACCGGGTCATGAGATAATAATTGGTTGTACAGACATGCTCGAACCGGTAAACGGGTTCATAAATTTATGGTTGGCGTGCCGCACTGACCGGCTGACCAGGGGCATAAAAATAAAAATTAAAAATTAAAAGAGAGGACAACAAACCGGTCCTAAAATTTTTAATCAACTATTACATTCCATTTCATGGGTTTCCTGTAACAATCAGATCAGATAATGGTACACATTTTAGTAATGCAGATCTAGTGAATGTTAAAAATACTCTAGGCCTCAAACAGGTTAGTACACTTTTGGAAAATTGGCTGTAATCTGTGCACAGACTAAAATTAATTGATTTGGAGCTTTACAAAATGGCCGTTAGGGCTGAGGTCATCTGTAGATCGGGGATAAGGGTTGTTGTAATGTCGCATATAATGTATTGTGAGAGACTAATAGTTGCTTGTCCAGCTTCCATCTACAGATCTTTGGATCCGTTACACCTGAGAGTGCTAAGCCTGAACGAGGCCGGAGGGTCCACTGACACCTGGGGTGCTTCTCAGGGCCTCTAGAAGAGAGTGGCCGGAGCCAAAGGGGGATGCGCACAGCTGAGCTGTCGAGACGCACATCACTAGCTCCTCGCCAGAGAGGGAGAGGCACAGCCAGAGGGGTCCGGAGAGAGAACCTCAAAGGTCATCACATCAGGTCGAGGCAGCTCTGACAGAGCTGCACAGCTGAGAGCTCCGGCTTTGCAACTGGAGTGAGAGGTCCACGCGACCGGTGGGCCGTCCTGCATCTTCATCCGTGAGAACGGGTTCAAGGAAGGTGTGGGCTTCTGTCATTTCATCGTTTCATCGTTTCACTTCCTCTTCCATGGAAGTCATCTGTTCGTGAGGTGTTCTGGTTCGAGTGGTGAAGCGTCTTGCAAACACCAGTCATCCTGTTAAGCATCTTTTGTTCTTACTCGCCTTGAGAGAGAAGAGCCAGTTGCATGATTGCAGCTTAACAAGGCAGGCCACATCAAGAGCATAAAAGAGGAGGTCAACCATTCTCTTTGGGTCAGGGGCAGTTTTTGCTTGATCAGTGGAACGGGGAAATTTGAACAAAGTACCAACTTCCGCTCTCGGCAGGGACTGGTCGCATCTCCTTTTGCTCCTACATCTCCCTGGTTTCCCTCCCCCGCTTCTGCATTTGTCTCGTCTATAACTCTTCAGCGCTCGCTCGAACCAATTTGGAATGGAATTATGTGCGTGGACTGTCTTCTGGGCTATTTCACTTATCGATTCTATCGATAACAAAAATTTCTGCGAAGCGCACCGGCCAGGGAGAGCCAGGGCGCCCTATCGACATGCAGGCGGTGAGCTGCATTATGGACTCTATGAGCAGGCTAATGCAGCTGTCCGCTCTTTCTGTCGGGGACGTGGAATCTCTGTGATTTATTGGGACACTGGTGGCTCATGCCACTGAAGGCTGAGGGAGACCGCGGCGATCGGCGTGCTGACGAGACCTCCGCTCAGCGAAAATGCTTTGATCCAGGCTATGAAGGACCTTCCCAGCTGTTGTGCGGGCTGAGTCACACGGTGAGAGAAGCGGTGGCTGCCGCGGACCTGCAGTGTGAACTGTGGACTCGTTTACAGCCGCTCGGATTCAAACAGGGCACATACGGAAGGATCTTTTAGCTCGGAACCTGACACGAATTCGGCGATTTGGACCCAGAAAACAGAACCTGGACTTAAAGACTGCAGTAAAAAGAACACTGTGGTCTGACTGAAAAATAAAGCAACTAATCTAATCTGGCCTCTGGCCTTGGACTGTTGAAGGCTACAAATCTTCTCCTGAGCTGGGAGCTGAAGGAACCCGCTGCCCTCCCACCCCTCCCCCCAGAGGTTTCTGTGTGCATTCTTGGTTTGAGCCGAGCTCTGAGACCAGCGAACTGTTTCTTATCTAGAATTGTTACACACAGACTGTTCCTCCCGCCCTGCCGTCATAAATGCATCTTGTCCTGTCTAAATGTGCTAAGCTGGTAGAGTTTTTTTGGACTTTATCATGGAGTGTCTATTGCAAACTGTGATAGATTCTTTTTTTTGAATACCACGTTCTTACCTGCTGTTGTTCTTACCCTTTTCCATATCTGTTGATTGTGGTGGCGCGGTTTTTATACTGCTGCGACTTCGTGCGCTCGTCCCTATCCTAAGACGAATGTGCGTAATCAATTACGTTGTCTTTGTGCCCTGGTGCAATGTCAATGTCAATAAAGATATATTCTATTCTAACTGGGTTATAATCTTCAGCAATCTGCAGCCCAAGAAAAGGGTGGTGGCCTCTGAAGAATGCAGCTTTCAACAAAGATCTAACGAGGACAGGAATCAGAGTGTTACTTTAAAATCAGAAAGACTGACACGGTGTTTTAAATTTTGCAGGTGTTTCTATTTTCGCATTATTAAATCATCAATATTGCATAATTTAAATCTTAAATCACACATTTTAAAGATCACACATTCAAGATTAGAGATTGGATTTCACCTTTAATATTAAATTAGTGTTACATTTGATTACTATAGAGTTGATTTAGTTGTCAACTATATGTTGCTACGTTTTAACTTTTAACTTTTAACTTTAATCAATTAATCTTACTTCTTTCCTAAAAATTAGAGGTCAACAGAACAACACATACTTTAATTCATTACCAGGTCTAACTTTCAAGGGTTTGGAGTTACATTTTTCAATTTCAGCGTTAGAATCATAAAATATTAGGAGTTTTTGACCACTTTCTTATTTCTGGTTCACAATTTCAATGGGAGAGTGATTTATTCATTTTGAGGATGTATTTCTTACAGGTGCGGTTCCAGTGATTTCCTGTGTAAATAAAAGAGAAAGGAGAAAAAAGAAGATTTTGTTAACTGTGCAAGCGTTTGGTGATTGGTCCTTCAACACTGATTTTTCATTGCTGTGTTCTGTCATGTGCTTTGCAGGATTGTGGACGGAGGTTTGGTGTGTTTGCCTTGTGCTCTTTTTGTGGATAATTGTTGTTTTGTTGTCTCACTTTCTCTTTT
>JBBPBX010059680.1:0-21686 GCA_038048925.1 Garcialebias charrua
GGGCGACAGATAGATCAGTGTTTTGACACGTTGGTGGACCTGAAGCGAAGAGGAGAACGAAGTTAGCGCAGAGGGCAAAGGGCAAGGCTCTGCGTGAAGTTTGAAGAGCAGCACAAACTAAGCTAAGTCAGAGGACAAGAGAGGGTTGTGAACAGCACAGGGAGACGAGTGAGGCTGACAGGAGCAATGACATCACTTCTTGACATCACTAATACACCGAGACCCACTGAACAACAGAAATTTGACCGTTTGGCTGATTTGGAAGCAAAAGGAACATCAGGAAACTTCAATTGGAACTACAAGGGAGGCCCAACACAGAAGCCAGTGGCGGCTCCTGAAGAGAGACCCTGAAAACAGGACCAGGGAGCTGAGGTGGAGCAGGATGGACTGAACTCTTCCAGAAGACGGAGAAAGAAGAGGATTTCGAGGAGCATGCGGAAACTCGCGCAGGTGCATGCACACCAGTTGAGCGGAATTTCTTTCAGCTGGTGGCATGCACACATTTAAATTCTCTGATCAGAACATTTGTGCACGTATGCGCCGTCCTTTCATTGCGTGATGCTCGAATGGACAAGGAGCTCGCGCGAATAAAGAAAATTTCAGATTCGGAAGGACACCAGGTCATGAGAGAATAATTGGTTGTACAGACAGATTAATACGGTATAAGGTGTCCGAAATTTTATGGTTGACGTGCCATATTCACTGGCTGACCAGAGGTATAACAAAAACAGAAGAGAAGATGAGAAAACAGTTAAAAATTTTAATCAATTGTTACAGTCCAAGACATTTTTTCCTTTATTTCTGCAAAACTCATATAGGAGGATTGTATACATTTTAAGGAAAAATGCAGATCTACAGAAAGTGGGAAAAAATAATTTAGGCCTCAAATATCTTAGCCCACTTTTGAAAATTTGGCTGAAATCTGTGCACAGACTAAAATTAATTAACTTGGGGGCTTTAGGGCTGAGGACGTCTGTAAATAGGGGTTGTGTGTTGTTGAAATGTCATGTAAAATGTACTTTGTGAGACTTATGGTGGTCTGTCCAGCTTCCTTCTCCAGAACGGTGAATCCATCGCACAAGAGGCGACAAAGCCTGATCGAAGGCGGGAGGCCCACTGACATCCTGGGGGCTTCTCAGAGTCTATAAGAGAGAGAGTCACCACGTGAGCGAGCACATCTGGGCTGCTGAAACGCACATCATCAGCGCGCCAGAGAGGGTGAGACACAGCCAGAGTGGTCCGGAGAGCGAACCTCAAAGGTCATCACGAAAGGTCGAGGTAGCTCGGACGGAGCTTCAGAGCTGAGAGCTCCGGAGCAGCATCTGGAGCGGGCAGGTTCACACGAAAGGTCGGCTGTCCTGCATCTTCATCTGAGAGGGCGTGGTCGAGAAGGTGTCGTGGTCGAAAAGGTGTGGGCTTCAGTTGCCGCTTCGTTTCACTTCCTTTTCCGTGGAAGTCATCTGTTCGTGAGGTGTTCTGGTTCGAGTGGTGGAGCTTCCTGAAAACACCTGTCTTCCTGGAGAGCATCTTTGTGCTTGCTTTTGCAAGGACACCAGAACGATAGGGAAACAGTTCCCCCTGGTGCCAGGCCTGTCTGCCTTGTTGCTTTGAGAGAAGAGCGCATGCTGCATGATTGCAGCTTAACAAGGCAAGCCACACCAACAGGAGCATAAAAGAGGGGGTCGACCATTCACTTTTGGGTTAGGGGCAGTGTTTGCCGCCAGGGGAACGGGGTATTGGACACAACCCACCTGGCATTAATCATCAGCAAATCTGCAGCCCAAGGAAAAGGGTGGTGACCTCTGAAGAATACATCTTTCAACAAACATCGGAACAGAACAGAAAACCAAGGGTTAAATCGACTCAGAAAGGCTGACAGAGTGTTTTGAATTTTACAGGTGTTTCTATTTTGCAATATTGAATCATCAATATTTTAAACTTTAAATTTTAAATCATACAGTGTAAAGGTCACACATTTAGGATTAGATATTTGATTTCACCTTTAATATAAAATTAATGACCATTTCTTATCTTAGAATTGGTTTAGGTCAATAATTTGCTGCTACACTTTAACTTTTAACTTTTATCAATTAGACTTACTTATATTTAAAATTAGAATTCAGCAGAACAACACATCGTTTCCAGGTCTAACTTTCAAGGGTTTGGAGTTACATTTTTCAAGTTCAGCGTTAAATCATAAAATATTAGAGGTTTTTGACCACTTTCATATTCCTGGTTCAAAATTCAATGGGTGAGTGAGTTATTCATTTTGAGGATGTGTTTTTACAGGTGCGGTTCCAGTGATTCCTGAATAATAAAGATTGAAAGAAAAATTAATTATAATAATTATAAATTACAAGAAGAAGATTTTGTAAACTGTGCATACGTTTGAGGGTTGGGTTTCCACACTGCTTTTCATGTGTATTTTCTTTTTCAGGTTCTGCAGATTTAACTGAGAAGGGGGTAATTTGTGTTTCTGTTGTGTTTCATCACACTCCAGGGTTCAAAGTTTGACACTAGAGGATTTCAAACTATATTAAGCATGGCTGAGGGGCAGAAGAGGCTGATGGTAGCTGCGGGTGTGGGGTCATTGATTATAGTTTCCACTATTCTGTTGTTGGAATATTTCTGTGTGATACCAGGTCATCCAAGCTGTCATCCTGTACCTCCTCATCAGAGGAGTGAGAGAGATGTCCTCATGCAGAGGACATGGACGCGGGTACAGGATGCTGGTCATATATCGATGAATTTTTCTGAAGTCTTTCAGAGGAACTCTTGGTACAGGTATGCGCAGTTTTTGGCCAGAAGCCGCCACAGGTCTGAGTCTTACGTCTGTACCCCACTTTCTGTTGAGGAATCACAGCGGCCATTGACAATTACACCTCTTGACCGGATGTTATCATTTTGTGTTCTGCAGATGAGCTCCAGAGGATTCTACATGGAGCACCTGCAGTGTCAGCCTAAGTGGTGCAAATTGAGTACATTATCACACCCGATGGTGTTGGCTCAATTTGTAGAATGGCCATCCAGTGGACAGTTTCCTGTCTGTGTGCACCGCGTCCATCATCAGGACTCACATCAGGTGGTAGTGGGGTCACTTCCTGAAGAGAGGTGCCGAGCGGTGTACCATCCGGGCAGGGAGTTCAGGAGTGTGCCTGGCAGCAATGGGACGTATCCGGTTGAGGACTTGGCATGGCTGTGTGGACATCAGGTATTCCTGACCTTGCCAGTGAACTGGACTGGGTGCTGTGCACCTGTTGCGGTTACAGAGGGGTCGTACCTGGTGTCTTTGAGCAACGGTTCTCACTATGTGGGACAATCAAAGACTTCTGACGTCAGTCAGCTCGAGTCTTCGTGGGGTTCAGAGGTCCCAGTGGAATGGAAGCGTAGCTTCTTCCCGGGATCAAAGGTCGGGGACCACCTGTTGCACATGGAATCGTTGGATTACCAATTTGGGATGTTCATTTATGAGTCGGTGCAGGCGTTAGGGACCACCTCTGCAGAGCGGTGGGCCATGTATGTTGTGTCTTTACATCATAATTTGCTGTTGGATTTGTTTAAAGCATCTGTTAATGGAGTGTGTGAGGTGATTAATGATGGCACCTGCTGTACCTTTATACCTGATGCGTCTGCTTCAGATCCACAGGTCAGGGTGACAGCGGCCCTGCGCCATCTGAGGGAGCTTCAGAAGCATCAGACGGAGGAGGCGCATACAGGGCTGTGGCATGTACTGTCTTGGTTCACGAGAGGGTCATGGCAACAGGTGTTAGTTAAGCTTTTGGCCTTGCCACTAGCTATTTTGGTTCTGTTCTGCCTATTTATGGGGTGTGTGACACCTTGTGCACGGGCAAAAGTCTCGAGGATGATTGCTTCCAGGGAAATGGAGGATGTTGGGACGGCGTTTCCCTTGGTGCAGGCGGGGTCCACACCGTCGCCTGCCGCACAAACTCACCTGTATTTGGCAGACAACAGATACCTGTAGTAGTGGGGAGTGTTTGAGTGTGGAATGGAAGAGTGTTGCTTTTGTCCTGATTATATTATTTCTCTGATGATCTTGCTGTTTGGAGGGGGTTTCATGTTTTCATCTTGTTTTTCGGGTTTAATGATGGAGTCAGTTTGGGGTTAGTCGGGATGGTTGGTTCTGGGGTCAGATGGAGGTCAGGCGCAGTTCGCTGCTGGGTGAAGGAGCTCTCAGGTATTCGGCGGAGTCCAGATACCTGTAGAGTGGATGGGGAACTCGGGGGTGGACCCCAGCTGGGGAGTTGGAGCGAAGAGGGGTACTGCATTTATCATTTTATCCTTGAGTAGGTTAGGCCACTACGGCTTTCAACGGTTGATTATTGTTTTTGTGTTTAGATGATGTTTAGTTTTGGAGTCGGATGGAGGTTTGGACTAGGGTTAGTTGATTTTGGTGGTTTGATTACTTAATTTTTTATTTTTCTTGTTGTGGGTGGTTTTCCTTCGCTGGTGTGTTGGGATGGGGTTCCTCTGCGGGGGCCCCTGGTGCTCTGCTGGTGGTTGCGGCCTATCTTTGATAGGCCGAGAGAGGGAGATGAAGGATAAATCACTGTTATACACGTTATTATGATTAAACCTATATTATTCACATGATCAAACCTATAGTAGATGTGTTTCTATTCACAAATGTGTTTCATGTAACCACAACGGTTTATACATGTTCAGGTGTGCCAGTATTAAACTCGTTTAACCAGAGCTGCTGGACCAGGCCTCAACCCACGGGCCACCTCTTTGAAGCAAACCAGAGCTGCACACAACACATTCCAAGGGGGGAGGACACACGTGCAGCAAAAACATCTTTAGTATACCACACACATCAGAAATACATGTAGTTATGCTCAATACACAGGCTCACACTTAGTTAATCACACACAAGGTGCACAGGACAATAACTTGTTTAAACTTAAGCAAAACTCGTTTAAATCTAGAACTGCTCCTCTGAATTGGCACAAACAAAGAAGCACACAAACTGATAAAGGTCAGGAAGCAGAGACCTTGAGCAGGATCATAAATCTCGTTGCTAAGGCAACTATCAGGTTTAACCAATGGGACAACAGCATTATCCCAAAACAATTTATGGTACCACATAACATCACGTATCAACAGGAGACTTGAGGCATTCCTGGAGCGACTTCACGGCGAGAGGTTCGATCCAGCAGCTTGGTTCGTGTGCACATGAATTGACCTAATGCCCATTTTCTGTTCAACCTGTTTTAAACCTGTGTCTTAATCAATAAACCTTACTTTTCTCAAGAGACGCCTGGTCATTTCCGAACACCTTTAAACTGAAATCCCTTCAGTAGCCATGATGTGATTGCTGCAGAATGTGGTCTGGCATTATCTTGTTGAAAAATGCAGGGTCTTCCCTGAAAGAGATGACGTCTAGATGGGAGCATATGTTGTTCTAGAACCTGAACATAGTTCTCTGCATTAATGGTGCCTTTCCAGACATGCAAGCTGCCCATGCCACAAGCGCTCATGCAACCCCATACCATCAGTGATGCAGGCTTCTGAACGGAGCGTTGATAACAACTTGGGCTATCCTTGTCCTCTCTGGTCCGGATGACATGGTGTCCCAGTGTTCCATAAAGAACTTCAAATCGTGACTCATCTGACCACAGAACAGTCTTCCATTTTGCCACACTCCATTTTAAATGACCCCTGGCCCAGTGCAAACGTCTGAGCTTGTGGAGCTTGCTTAGAAATGGCTTCCTCTTTGCACTGTAGAGTTTCAGCTGGCAACGGTGGATTGTGTTCACTGACGATGCTTTCTGGAAGTATTCCTGAGCCCATTCTGTTATTTCCTTGACAGTGGCATTCCTGTTTGAGGTGCAGTGACGTTTAAGGGCCCGGAGATCACGAGCATCCAGTAGAGTTTTACGGCCTTGACCCTTACGCACAGCGATTGTTCCAGATTCTCTGAATCTTTTGATGTTATGCACGGTTGATGATGATAACTTAAAAGTCTTTGCTATTTTACGCTGGGTAACACCATTCTGGTATTGCTGCACTATCTTTCTGTGCAACAATGGTGGAATTGGTGATCCTCTTACCATCTTGGCTTCTGAGAGACACTGACACTCTGAGAAGCTCTTTTTATACCCAATCATGTTGTCAATTGACCTAATTAGTGTTAATTGGTCTTCCAGCTGTTCGTTATATGCTCAATTTCCTTTTTCCAGCCACTTATTGCTACTTGTCCCAACTTTTTTGGGATTTGTTGACACTGTGAAATTTTGAATCAACATATTTTTCCTTTAAAATGTTACATTTACTCAGATTAAACTTTTGATCTGTCATCTATGTTCTATTACAAATAAAATATTGACTTTTGCCATCTCCACATCATTGCATTCAATTTTTATTCACAATTTGTTTAGTATCCCAACATTTTTGGAATCTGGTTTGTAGCATCTTCCCTTCCGATCCAAAAAGTTCACCCCCCACCCCCCTTGGGAAAATCCACTCGAGTGGGTAACACTGTGCCACTCACAGGAAGCCAACAGCTTCAAGCTCGCAGCATGCAGAGTACCGTACCGTAGTCACTCGGGGGGAAAGAGATAATGGTTCAAAAAATGGTGTTAACCACATTTTTTGAATAAAGCTCTGTTCACCGATGCAGTGATGCTTAAACATGCACGGTGTTGCATTTTCAGAACACGTGATTGTAAAAAAAAGTAGACACACCCTTGTATATTGTAAGCTGTGAATGCATTTCCAATAAGTGCCCCCCCCACACACACACACAGGTCAGTTATCTTTAAAAAAAAAAAACCTAGAGAGCTCAACTGTGTGGTGTTTACCCATCATTTGTCTAATTTAACATCTGTTACAAAACCAAACCAGTCATAGTTGTAAACAAATGTTGCTGCAACACAACTGAAGGCAAACATGCTAAATTACAGCCCCTAAGAGGACCAGGATTAGTTGTGCAACCGTCTCTGCGATGCAGATATTTACAACAGTTCATGAACTTAGAAGTGGGCTTCTCACTTCCCTTTTACATACGAGGCACATAACTAGAACAAGCTCGCTGGCAAAGCGTGGCGACTCATCTCTACCCTGTTGTGTGTGTGGTAAAGCAAAGGGGAACACCAGCTTTCTCAGGCTGTGGCTTCTGCTTAAAGAATAAGTGCAAGGTCACAACGGAAGGGCAAGGCCTGGGAAAGCTCTGTAGGTGTTGTGTGACTTCACATGCACACAAAAAGCAAGATAAACACAAGGCTAGATGCACAGAAAAGCAACAGAAAGATGTCTCTTCCCACCGCAGGCTAATATAACTTTACTTGCACAGGCTACCAGCAGAAGACATTTAAAATAAAATATTCTAATAATAGAAACAGGGTCAGAGCATGCTGTGAACCTTTAGTATCATTATATTTTTGCCAACCACCTTCCTGTTTACAAAATCAGAAGAAGAAATTACTATCCCTTCAATCTCATAGCTTATTGAGGAAGATGGGATTTCTTTCCCTGCATGACATGAGGGCATAAAACGAGTTATTTGTTGTATATATACACAAATACACGCACACATGCAAATGCAAATGTAAAGTCAGGGATTACCATAAGGGGGCGCGGGCCGGTTAGGCACATTTTTCTTTGCTGGGACCACAGGATTGTCGGACTTCTGCTCACATAAAGAAAAAGAAAAACAGTGAACGAAATTACAAGTGCTGCAAAACTGAAGCGAAAGAAAAAAAATATAGAGATCAACCAAAATGGAAGTTAAATTTACAACAGAGCGTGACAGCTTCAGTGAACCGCTCTGCTTTATGGTACGACTGATTCACTGCCCGAGCATCCACAGCTTACCTTTGACATCCTACTAAAGTCAGCAAATCCACCTCCCCTGCCTCCAAAGGAACTGCTCCCGAAGGGGTCCGTTTTTCCAAATAAATCTGTGACAAAAGTACACCGAAATACATCTGGAACGTTTGGATACACACACCAAGTGAGCCAAGAATTGTAATGAAGTTTAGCCCCCAAAACCACATGTCAAAATTATCTCTGCGCTTTGCTTATTCTGAAGGGGCCTGCATGCTATTTTCAGAGCAGGGAACGTGGCATGACCGTTTAATTTCCCATAACATTTTTTTTTTGCGAAAACCTGTAAAGCAAGGGTTTTTGTTTAACCTGATGTGTGCATCTGATCGGCTAATTAGAGGCGTCAGTTGGCGCACTGTTCCCCAGAACTGGGCCTGGGTTGTGCGGTGCGCCGCTAAATAAAATAAAAAACAGAAAACTGCAGATGGCTGCAGTGAAAAAACAAAACATTGTAAGAGAATATGTTTGTTGTATGTGTGCAGCCACAAAAGACCCCATTCATGTGCAAGTTCGCGGTGTTTTGATTTACGCGCGGTAACTCGGCTCGGGGCTACAGTTGCCTCTGTGTTCTGCTGAAGCGTGCGCCGTTTGAACAGATCATCAAGCAGCAACTTAAAGCGACTTCCGCTGCGAACGAGGCGCAGCAGTTCAATGGCAGCAGATATAAAGAGGACAGAGGCAGGAGTGAGCTGCTCAAAGTGGCAATGTACATTAGAAGTGAATGACCAGCAGTCAGAGTTTCTGTTATGTTTGGCTTCGGCGTGCCTCCTGTTTTTCCAGGGTAAGAGGGGGGTGGGGGAGTATTTTTAGTTGGCCAGTAGTTAAATGCAAAGGTGCTGGACTAAAAATAACCCAAAACCACAGGAAAAAAATTGAAGCCAGATAGAGTAAAAATGGTTTGCCCCTCATGTCCCCAATCCCAAAAATAAAAACCCAAATCTACACGTCACTGAGAACGACTGAGATGGGTTTTCATCAAAACAGCCTTCTCTCATTTTTAGAAGTCCGTTTATAAAACATGGATGGAAAGTTTGCTTTTGGGAATTCAAGATATAAAATGCATTTGAGCTTTTATTTGACAGTGATGTGGCATGACGTCACCGCGTACGTTACTAGAACATCATCCCACTTTTCCTCCACGATTCCAGGAAAAATACCTTTGATTTAAAAAAAGCTTTAATGGGAAATAAATCTTAGAAATGTTTAGCTAAATGTTTTGGCAGAGGTATTTGTGAGAATTAGAAAAAGGTTACTTGCTCCTTGTTGTTGTAATTTTGCTATATGTAGTGAAAATAAATGATAGTTGGTCAAAACGTTACCTGAATCCTTTGGTTTTGGGCTGCTCGGTTTGAAGCGGTCAGCGCTGCTGAAGGAACTTGGCTAGAGGAAAATAAATAAATAAATAAAACAAGTGATTCAAAAATAGCTTCACGTGTTCAACAAAATCTCTTACCCTAAAAAGTAAAACAAAAATGTGATTCCGTCAGCAGATTTTTAATCGTTTTCACTTTCACAGAGTTTCGGTTTACACACAAACAGGTCTACATGTAAAAGAAGATATTAGCATTACAAATACATGCAAAAGTAGGTTTCATACCTTGGCTGGTGGAGGGGGTTTCCTGCCAAAAGGGTCTGCAGATCCAAACAGGTTTGGCTTGTCGGTCACCTTAAAAAAATCATCAGATGAGGTACCTTTGAAGGGATCGTTTTCTTTGAAAGGATCTTCTCCAAATGGATCTGGAAGGGGAAAAGACAAGGCCGGCATCTTTTACAAATAATGCTTTTTCGCAGGGATGCAAATTTAGTGTAAGACGACACCAGAAAGGACCCGTTCACATTTGTTGCTGCATTCCGTCTTTAGCTAGCCCATAAAAGGCTTCCAACTACCGGATAACATTAAATAATTCTCTCAATGGGCTTTGAATACAGGTAGTCCCCGACTTACGAGCGAGTTCCGTTCCTCCGAGGCGCTCGTAAAGCGAAAATTCGTAACTTGGAACGGCCGCCACATGTCTCGTAAGTCCGGAATTTCGCTCGTAAGTTGGAACGGTTTTGCTAGCGCGACTACAAACACTCGTTTTTCATCGAAAAACTGCTTACGAGTGCATAAAAATGATCGGAAACGTGTGTCCACATGTTTAGCTAACGAACTGTGGTGAAAAAACACAGAAAAACTCGGTATTTTTTGCGTTTTTTCCAAAAATTCGCCAGCTCGTAAGTCCGGAACCTCGTAGGTCAGAGCGCTCGTAAGTCGGGGACTAATAATAATAATAATAATAATGAATTCAATTTATAACGCACTTTTCATTAATGAAAATCTCAAAGTGCTACAAGGTGTACATATTCACTCCAATGGCCTTCAGAGGCGGCCTGGGCTCTTTTGTATCCACATGTTCAGCAGGACAGCAGTCCTCACTGTGGGACCTCCAATTAAACTGAGGTGACGCCTCACAGACAGCAGAGCAAACATCCCGTGGTTAAAAAAAAGTCTGCTCACCTGAGCTCAATTACAATAATTAAACAGTGACCCTTGGAAATATATATACAGTATATATAAAGTAAACAGGTCCAAAGTTAAGGCTGACAAAAACACAATTTGTATCCTCACAGAGACAAACAAATACTAATTTAAAGAAAGTCTTCAAACCTTTCAAGAGGTTCGACTTGAAGGGGTCTTCAGTCTGGAAGGGGTCTGCTGGAGACTCCTTAGGACTGCTGCTGTTGAACATGGCTAGCCTGGACTTGAAAGAGTTATCCTGATGAACAGAAACCAAATGTCATGTGTGACATCAAGATAAAAATACATTTTCTGTGACTTTGATGCAACAAAAGGAAGAACTGAAAAGAGACTATAAGCATTTTGTATGTAGGCGGGAATATACTGAGGTCCAACAGACTCTCCTGCGATGACCGTAGTGAGTTCAAGTTCAGGGACAAAATGCCTCATGAGCACATCTACTTCAACGAAAAATGGCTGAACTCAAAAATGAAATATACAGAAAAACAAAACACACACAAATTAAAACATTTAATAAAGACAAAGTAGAAAATGCATTTGAAAAGTCATGACAGCAGCACACAACATTAACACGACTTTTTGTACTAAAACTCAAAACTAAATGCCCCTTTTGGACAAATATTGCAAGATGTTTCTAAATTTTTGTACAATCTACTTTGACGGTTTAAAAAGTGGCTAACGGTGCAATTTAGAGCTAAACAGGATGAAAAGATCTGTTGATGACCTTAAACATTTTTTTTTAAAGAGACATACTCTTGTTTGAGACATCATCTGAGGAAAACAGACGCTTTTGGGTTCTAAACTATTGTTTGTGTCAGGAGAAAGTGTGTTGGTGCACACTTGGAGGTTCCTCACCGCACTTCTGAAACCTCCATTTTCCCTCTCAGCGAACCCTTCGCTCACGTTTGGCAGGTTGCTCAAGTTCCCTCTGCTGATTTCGCTCAAAGCGTTGTTGTACTGTTCAATTGTTTTGCTCAGTTCCTTTTGATTGTCCTGGATCAACGACAGCTTGCTGCGAGCCTGGAAACATAAAAACATTCAATAAGTTACATTTTAGACTTCTTTTAATGGACTTTTACCTCTGATAAGTGCCCATGCTGCTAGTGATGGCAAACTATGCTATAATTCTTATTTATTAAAGAAAAGCTATTTTTAAAGTGAATATTTGCATTTATTGATTTTTTTTGTTGTAAAATTATAAATCTGACAGCTCCACCTCTGTTACCATAAAAACAAGCTCCTCAACAGATAAATGAATCAGCTCTTTCGCAAACTGATAAGCGGATACAAAAAGAGACCTTAAACACTGTGATGCAACAACTTTTAGCACGTTGTGTACTTCACATCCTAAATACGTCTGAGAACTACGAGCAATCCATCCAAGTGCTGCGTTATAAAAAATATAAGTTCAAATTTCACAGATAAACAAACAAGCACCCTCTCTGACTTTATAGCCGATTTTAGCCTAAAACTGTCCCATATCCTGTCATCATCTGAGGCCTCATGTATAAGAGTGCACAGCTTTCATATTAAAAGTTGGAATAAAGACCAAAATGTTAGTGTGTAGTACACACAAAAATATTCAGATTTATAAAACAAACAAAAATGTTCCTGTGCACGTTTCTCATACATCCAAATTTATGAGAAATAAAGCGCAGCTGCATGTGCTACTAGGACTACTCCAAACCTCATAAATTAATACACAAAATAGTAAAAATGCATGTCAGGCTTCCACCCTGCATCCATAAAACAACAGCAAAGGCAAAAAGAAAAACTTTTATCGAATGTGTAATAGATGTATAATGTGTAATAGATGTATAATGTGTAATAGATGTACTAGTGGAAGGCAAAGCGGTAACATTCTATTTGGTAGTCATTCTTCTGGGGTTAGAAATAAAATAAGAAAAATAAGAAAGAGTGGCAAATGCTGCAGACATCCTGGTCTTTGCCTGAAATGTTATAAAGTAGTATGACATCATAGTTGATGTAAAAAAAAAAAAAAAAAAGGAGTTGAGTCAGCAAACCGATGCAACCCCTCAAGACATGCTCCCTCCCAGTTCATCTATTGGCGATGGCCTTCAACAGCACCAAAGCTGCCATTCCACAGTTGCGCACGACTCCATGCAGCTTTGTATGGCCGTGTGCGATTGTCTGCACCTCGTCAATCTTAGGAATCATCACACGTCACTTAATCTGAATTAATTTGCTGATCTGACATCGTTTTCTTCTCAGTGAGAATGGAAGTTCCCCTTCCAGGGTCCTCAATACGTTGATCACGATCTACTGGTTGATCGCAAAGGTAGCTTGGGTAGATCAAATGCTATAAAAAAAATCGTTACTTGATTTTTCGACAGGACAGCCAGTCCCGCCCCAATGACACGACGTGAAACAGCAGCCTTTCTGCTGCGGTTCTGCAGTTATTACATGACAGCAGCCCTCATTCTCTCTGAAAGCTCCAGGTCTGAGTGATTTTTGGGAGAAGCTCCCACCGAGGTGAGAAATGTTCACACGTGTGAAGTCGCACATGCGCACTACAGGTGGCTGCAGTCAAAATATTTTCTGCACTAACAATAGTTATAATAAATGGCAGAGAAAAGATGACCCGACCCGATGTCCAGATGACCTGACTGAGAATTATTGGATTTGGTACCTGGATGATTGAGCATGAACTTTGTGCTACTCACCCTTTTCAGCATGTAGGAGCAAAACTAATAAAATCCAGTTACAAAGACACACTAGTGTATTCACCAGCTTGGATGTAACTGATCATGCAGATGCTGCATGCATTAGGGTTGCCAGATAAATTTTAAATGTTTCATTTACCCCCTCCTTTTCTGTGCACATGTTCAACTAACAACACACACTTCATCTTAGAATATCTTTACTCAGCGCATATGGCAGTTTAGGTCAAAAATACTACAATTTTAAAGCCACAGTACTATAGTTCATAATTTCTTATCTGGCAACCAGACTGACATGGAAACTAAAGCGTTTTCTGTAAACCCGCTCATTTTTTGTTTATTACCTCCAATAAACATTGAAAAAACACAAACATTTCCAGAGGTTGTTCTCTCTCACTTTGACTTGGTCATTTTAAAAGTAGCTCGCATGCTGAAAAAGTGTGGGCACTCCGGTTTTAGACAATTTACATGCGTTTTATGTGCCTCATTAGCGTGCTGTCACCAAAGTGAAAGCGGCCATAGGTTTCTCTTGTAAATGAGTCCTCGAGACTCAATGAGACTAACCTGTATAAATAAATGTTGAATGAACATCACCGAGTGACAAAAATATATGAATTTTACTGTTCACATTAGATTGAGGTTGTTTTGATCCTTTATGAGGCGTGCTATGTATGAGGTTAAAGGTGTTCATGGTTGGGCTTTAAACTGTAAATGCTCAATGAGAAAACATGTTCAAATGCCCTCAAGTTCAGAAAATCAAATGGGAGTCAAATTTATTTAGACTGAGGCGAGTTTCAGTACTTTCTAGTTTGATCTTTGTAGTCAGCTGAAAATGTTTGTGTGGCGTTCGAACATTCTCACGTCAGGTCAAAACTTTGCACATATTTAATAGACACTTTCAAGCAGCAGTCATTTTCAAACATCTTGTGTGTGTGTGTGTGGTGTGTGTGTGTGTGTGTGTGTAACTTGGCCCATGAGACCTTTTTGCGTCATTCATACACGACGCCCTGAACGTCTGTCTAAATGCTCTTACCTGGTTGATTTCTTCCTGGGTGGTTTTGAGCGATTTGACGATGCCGTCCAGCTGGGCGCGACCGGAGAGCAACCTTTGCTCCAGCTGGGACTCCTCGTCCTGCAGCCGGCTCAGGTCCGCCTTGGTGCGGCTCAGCTCGTCTTCCTGGCTGCGGAGGTTTGTCTCTTTAGAGCGGATCTGGCCCTGCAAGGATGAAATCTAGAGGGCAGAATATAAAGTAGAGAATTATTTGCATGGACTGTAAAAGCTTGAGCTTGTGCGTTCTTCTCAGTTGCATTTAGTTTGGATCATTTAATGAAACTATACTTTTTAAGGTTTAGTGTCTGATAATCTTTGATCGTTTTTAATTTTCTTCTCTTTTTTGGTCTAATTAAACTAATTTAACTCACACATGATTCCTGTGTACTTCTGGCTGGACTACAATCATGCTTATACCAAAATATTACCAGACAAGAACAAGAAAGTCCCTGTAAAGTAGAATGACAACGGCATATGATTTTCTATTTCATCAGAAGCAAATCCCAAAATGTAGAAATATTTAAGGTTTTAATAAAGATCCGATTTAAAAAGCCCCACTTCTAACCTGCTGGCTCTCCTCCTGGCACTTCTGCTTCACTTCGTTCAACATTCCCTCCAGTTTGGAGCGCTGCTGGTCCATCTCGTCCAAACGTACCTGGGCATCCTGCTTCTGGGAGTCCATGTTGTGCAAACTGTTCTGCTCTCTTTCCAAGTCACTCTGTACATCCTGAGTCCAGACCAGGCACACAGATTGTAGATTAGTCGCCATGCTGATGGAGTTCTTAAGCTCACGTAAACATTGTGCATCTTACAAGGATTCAGCAAGTTTCAGTCAGTTATGACTTTTTAAAACCCTTTAAACACTGTTACAACTCTACTTTAAAACACAGGAATTACATCATTTTTAAAAGTAACTGATTATTAAAGTAACAAGTTTGATTGCCTTTCAATCTACAGGTAATTCAAATTTGATCCACGGCATTTAAAAAAATGACAACAAATTAGCTTTAAGGGCAGAGCAACCAGATTCTTCCGCGGCCGAGGCTGAAATTCAGATAAATTCCTTTTCCAAATGGCTGCAGCATGATGGGCCTTTTACTGTAGTTACTGTGAAAGAACACCTGAAATCCTCAGACAGAACTATAACACAGACAAATGAATACCAACAGCACCGAAGGGAAATGTGGATAGAAGAAACAATGACTGAACAAACTTAGACATTTAGAAAGTAGTTAAAGGTGCAGTCTGCAATTTCTGTAGTGCAGTCTGTACGTTTTCTAAAAATATATTTTTAACATATTTCTTCACTCTGTCACTATCTCCTGACAGACTGATGTTAGACAAAGTAATCTCTGAAAAAAACTATAGTCCCCTTGCTTCTCCAGGTGTTACTAAAAGCATTTCTAAATTCCCACAGTGACCCGCCGTTAACCAGCCAATAAAAACAGAGTTTTTAACCAGCCAATAAAAACAGAGCTTCTCACTTCTCACGCCCCCGCCTGTCCCAGCCCCAGCGGCCGCGCACGTTCTCGTTCAAAGGATTGCAAAGCGATGCAAAACTGTTTTGTATGTGACACAAATGTATTAAATTCCCCTTCTTCATCCCTGATCTGGACTTTTCTTTTGTTTTTTTGCCAAAAGTCAAGTGATCGCTTCCTCCTCCACTGACTCCATGACTGAAATGAGGAAATGAATGAATTTGTCACAAGCGAATTAAACTCGGGTTCAACGTGGCTGCGCGAGGCTCAGCAGATTTCATGGTGTTCTGGTGTGCTGGACCAGCGCTCCATGTTTTTATTTTATTTTTTAGAACGTTTTATCAACATATAAACACAGAACTTCGCAGCGGCTGCCACAGGACATGCAGTGGAGGCGGAGCTAAGAAGGCAGAGCTGAATTTCAGCGAGAGCAAGGGGGAGCAGAGCCATATATGGCTCTGAGGGGGAGGGACCAGAATGCTTTCTCTGTTGAAAATTTTTCTAAGTGTTGCGTTCTACAAAAACTGCAGAGTGCACCTTTAAAATGTATTTAAGACCAGAAGTAAAAAAAAAACAGACATATTTAACACCTTTTAAAGCCTAAAGTTACGATTATTAACATAAACCCACAGAGACCCTGTTTCAGTTGGATTCGTGACTCCTGGAATTTGACAAAAACTAGTTTTGTTAACTCCTGCTCCGTCGCGTTCTTGCTTTCTTCTAATATTTAACTTAACAGAAGACTTAAAAATATATGTTAGCTCACATTAACTTTGATTTTATTGGCTTTTATAATGTATGTGAATGCTTTTGCACAGTGCCCTGAGACTTCTGTCGTGACTTAGTGTGATTTAAATAAACTGAATTTACCTGAAGATCAGTGTTTTTTTGTCTAATTGCTTCCTCTTGCTGCTTAATCTCTTGCTCCAGGAAGAATTTTTCCCTACGGAAGAATACAATTTAAAAAAGATAAATTAAATCAATTAGATTATGTTTTTATGAAAAAGGTATTTACAGAGCTATTGTAGTATGAAAGTTAAACGGATTTGATTTGTTATCACTTCAGCCTCCGCTCATTTTTCAACATTGCCATTATCATGCAACTCGGTGTGAAGGTGCTTACCGCTGCAGCTGAGCTATTTCCTGGCTGAGGTCATCCAGCTCTTTGACGCCTGTCAGCTCGACCGACCCGATGGAGCTGACACTGTCCTGAGGTGAGAGATGTTGAGACAAATGTGTGAGAGAGAAAAAAGGATGGCTTGAAAATGCATGCAGCAACATCAATATTAACAATAAGAGTGATGAACAGAATGAATGCTGCTAAAAACATGAAGGATTGTTCACACACACATGGAGAGAGAACAAATCCAGAAGGGACATGAGTGGAATGAAGAGGAAGAGATGAGCTCACTGCTGTTTGTTTCTAAGAAAACAAAAGTCAAAAGAAGGAAACTCAAACATCACGCAGCTAAGGAGAGAGCAGGAGAGCCAGACAATGCACGATTGACAAAAAAATACAGAGTAATACAAAGTAATTCTGCACTAGATCAGGGTCAATATGTACAAAAATGAGGACGTCTGAACAAATCGAGAAGGCTATTCTAAATTTATTTCAATCTAAAATTAGCAAACAACCCCACAAAAAAGAAGCCCTTCAGGTTGAACTTGAAAGGGTGAGATTTAGTGCAAGAGTTCGTATAAGCAGTGCCAAATCGATTTTTTTGTATAAATGTGTTGGATTTCCTCAAGTAGTCTTGATAAACAAGTTATTCCATAATGATAACTTTAATACTAGGGGTGCAGGGAAAAAAAAAAAATCAATTTTTTAAAAAGAATCTAGGTTCTTAGTCCTGGCGATTCAGAATTGATTCTAAAAGCCCCAAATCGATTTTTTTTTTTGTGTAAATGTGTTGGATTTCCTTAAGTAGTCTTGATAAACAAGTTATTCCATAATGATAAAAGTCAAGTCAAAGTCAGCTTTATTGCCAAAACTGTGATATGTACAGGACATACACAGGATTGAAATTACATTTCTCTCAGACCCCCGGTGCAACAATAATATAAGCATAAAATGAAATAATAAAAGTGTGATACTGTCCTGAGTTTTAGCATAGTAGTATAAAAGTATAAAAAGTATATCTATAAAATAAAATGAAGGTTCTGACATTGACATATGTAATAAAGTGACAAAGCAGCATATGAAGTTTATGTACACAGTATATGTATGAGGTCTTTGATATTGGTATAGAGGTAAATGAAAACTTTATAGTAATAACCATTTTAAAAGATAGCTGTGTAACTCAGTTACATTTAAACTTTGTTTTTCTTCATCCCAAAACAAAAAAGCTGAGCCACTTTCTTTAGAGAAAATTAAAACAAAACAGGCGGAAGTCTTTTTTAAAGATTCAGACAGATCTTTTGGTTTTAATCGTCAAGCTATATACTTGCCTTTTGCCCTCGAGGGTAAATATGCGACACTACCTATTTTTACAACAACAAAAAAAATGCTTTAAACAAATTTACTAGAGCTAGAGTAACATCAGCTGGTGTGACAGGTGGTAGCTGGCACAGTTTCTGTTCTCAGCATCAAACCAGGACACAAAATGAGATGGAACAACAGCGCCACCTTGTGACTTTCACTTTCACTACTCACGCTGCGATTATTAGATGTTGAAGCAACGTCTGGTCTCACAGAAAAATGAAGCCACAAATAACTCTGGTAGACAGTTTAGAAAAAGGCTCAAAGAACACAAGAATAAAAAACAGTTTTGCACTAGAAGACAAGAGAGCAGGAAGGCAAAGTTTCTGTTTTTAAACGTATATAGTTGCAGAGAAATGTCGACTTAAAGTTCAGATGTCAGCAACTCATTTCACTGACAAGAAAAGGAGTTTAATTTCAGAAAACAAAAGAGCAGAGGCAAGACGAAGCCAGGACTCACGGTGCCTGAAGTCCTTTCTGACGGGGGAATCATGTCTGGAGTGAGAGATGAGGGTGGGTCTATGCCTTTGTTCACCTTCTGTTGGATTAGATGCATGGCTAGCGCAAACTGTTCTGGAGTCAGCTTGCCCGTCTGCTTGGTGTCAGCCAGACCCCTACGGAAAAACAAAAGTTTCCTATTAGAAAGGAAAACACTATGAATTTTCAGGAAACTGTACTGGCAAGTCTCAAGAATAAAACACCCCAAGTTTAAATATGGATCCACACTGCTGGTGCAAGGCTCTTGAAACCAGTTCAGAGGTGCATTCCTTGCTCTGGTCTATCATCCATCCATATTACACTTCTTTTTTTCTGGGTCGTGGCGCAGCTTGTGCTCATGTCCAAAAGTCACTTTGGAGAGGCAGGGGACACCATGGACAGGTCTCCAGTCCATCACAGGGACACGTACAACCATTCACACTCACGCACAGCTGGGGACAATTTAGAGTTGCCAATCAGTCTAACATGCATGTGTTGGGTCTGTGGAAGGAAACCAAAGTACCTGGAGAAAACCCACACGTGCACAGGGAGAACATGCAAACTCCACACAGAAAGGCCCCAGTTCAGGAGGCGATCTTGTGACCTTCTTCTCACTGTGAAGAGACAACTCAACCACCCCTGCCCTGGTCTAAAACAAACTAAAGATTTTTAACAATTTACAATATATATTTTTTCTGTTCAGACTACTTATCATACAAAATTCTAGTCAGAACTACCGGTAATAAAAAAGGACTA
Source organism: Garcialebias charrua (assembly GCA_038048925.1). Taxonomy (NCBI): domain Eukaryota; kingdom Metazoa; phylum Chordata; class Actinopteri; order Cyprinodontiformes; family Rivulidae; genus Garcialebias; species Garcialebias charrua. The sequence goes on from JBBPBX010059680.1 coordinate 19,286, forward strand.
TACAGTAATATGTTCTGTCTTTCTAACCCATTGTCTCTCGGTGCTTCAAGTCTGACTGCAAACTAAGACAATTTGCTCTGAAACAGAATCTGAACAAAGACTGTGATGTGATCCAAAACATCCGATCATACCGGGACATTTAGTTCCACATATGCTTTGCGTTCATAAAAACAGACAAATCAGACCCATTTCTTGTTTAATATGTACATTTCACAGAAGATTTTGTGGAATTCTGAAACTAAAGAGCGCCCCTGGACTTCTGGAGGACTTAAAAATGTAGACTTCTTATCAAAAATTAAACACTGAAAAACTATTTTACAAAAAGTAAAAAATAAAAATAAAAAAGCAAATGCATTGTAAATATAAAACTAAACATTCAAACTAATAAAACATATTTCTATGATACAATGAAGACACAAATATGCAGCTACACCGGTGTATGGAAATTCAGTACATCTTTACAATAAGAGCTTATAGTTGGATAGTAAATAGTTAATAATAGTTAATAAAGTAGTAGTAAATGGAGCTGTAAACAAAATAAACATTAACAAAAAGTTAGTGCATCAGATAACAAAAACATTGTCTCTTGTCAAATAGAGCTTGCTTCGATGTATAAACGGTTTCTTATAACTGATTTATAAATGCTTATTACTGTTTTATAAAGTGTTTACAAACTACTGTAACGATTAGCATGTCTATAAATCAGTAATAAACCCTTATTATTAAAAAAATACCTTTATTGTAAATTAAGATAAAAACTGCAGCAATTGTGCTTTAAAATTATGACAGCCATTTGTGATGCATTAGCATCTAAAGTGGCTTTCTTCAAAATTCTTCTAGTTTAGGGTTAGGTTTTCGATGTGTTTATGCGTTTCTTCAAGCAGCAGTAATCTGAGGACTTTTGGTCACAATAGCTATGTTTACATGGACACAAGTAATCGGATCAAACGGCCAATCGGAACAAAAGTGCGTCATGTAAACGCTCCGTTCGGGTTATTTTTTGTGTATTCGGCGTGATCCGACCTAATTTGTGATCCGAACGAAACGGGTGATTTACGCCAATCCGTAACCCGATCGGTGTGCATGTAAACACTTGATCTGTTCCTTTTATCGGACTGTGGAAACTGTCCTGACTGCGCATGTGTGCTGCGCACCCTCCCCTATGCGTTTCCTTTTCCAGCGCTCTCATACTGCGAATAAAAAAAGACTAAAAGCATGCGTTGCTATCCTGTAGCTCAATCAGGAAGTGCAGTAACAACACCATCGCCATCATTACAATCCAAGTAGTGGCGCGGGTCCATTTTTGGCGCGTCTGTTTACTTTCGTCCCGGAAGTAACTTCTTCTTCTGTGGTTTTCACGAAAGTAACTTCCTCTTCTGTGTTTTTTTTTAAGGGGAGTGTACCACTCTGCGCCATAGCTGCCAAGTCCGCTTATTACAAGCGACTTTTGGGCTTGCCGTTTTCCCGAAGTCGCTTATAATTTCGGTGTGTCGCTTGTTGTGGTTTCTTGGGCTTGTGTCGGTTGTAAAGTCGCTTGTTTGGGCTTGTTATTCTTTGAGTGACAAGACCAAGCTAAAATGAGCTCCAATAAGTGGGGGAAATATGGGAAAAATATAATAAAAAATGGGAGAAAGAGTCCACACTTAAAGCATGATTCAGGATAGAGATTAAAGAAAGTTTTTTGTTGACTTAGCTTACTATGAGTTTGCTGTTCAATTATTATTTTTTTTTTTTACATTTTTTACATTTTTGGGCTCTAGTGGCCTTTATTGTAGAGGATGAGGGCGAAACGGGTAGAGAGAGGGGAGAGACACTGCAGAAAAATAGCTCGTCGGGTCTGGGACGTGAAGCCGCGACGCCTGCAGAGAGGCCCAGCCTCAGAACATGTGCCGCGCGCTTATCCCCCACACCAAAGCGGCGGCACTACCGTTTAATTTTTATTTAATTTTTTAATTTGTACGCATCCTTTATGATTGTCGGTTGTTGTCGTTGTCCATTGTTGTCATCACTCTTCATTTAAAATTCAGGTCTCTTTGTTAAATGAGTCCCAAAAATGCAAAATTTATTTTTATTTTTTTAGAGTGGATATGTTCTTCAAAGTGTTTAGCATAATTTTACTGTTTATATGTAATGCCATAATAAATTTATGTTTATACTGTTTAAAAACTGCCTTTGTTTTAAACAATGGGGCGGGTTGCCAGTTGGGCTTGTTTTGGGCTTGTTTTCAAAGAGTGAGTCGCTTTTTTCATGGGGCTGGTCACTCGTTTCTGTCGCGAGATCTGGCAACACTGCTCTGCGCATGTCAGAACTTCTGATCAGAATAAAAGCCTGCTGCATGTAAACACACGTCATGAACGGATTGTCCCCATGTAAACGGTGCTATCTAATTATGCAAACAGAA
>JBBPBX010059681.1:0-14598 GCA_038048925.1 Garcialebias charrua
ATGCTTTATATTGTAGCTGTATTATGATATGATGCGAAGTAACGGAGCTAGGGGAAGATGAAAGCAGCTGACTGGAAACAGAGCGCCCATCCCGGGATGAAAAAGAAAAACACACCGCTGAAGCCCCCTTAGATGGAATGTCCGGCGTAAAACTAACTTGACCACGGTTTAATGTGACGCAGATGTGTTTATATAGCTCTGCAAACATTGAACGTTGCTGTCTTGCGGTGTTGAGTGTAAAATATTTCCACACGACCCACATGTTACGAGGAAAAGTCGGCTAGCTGCTAGCTAAGATGCTACTCACCAGTCACCAGTGTTGTCAGATCTTGCGACAGAAACAAGCGTCCAGCTCCATGAAAACAATCCATAACCAATTGTGACCAGCTCCATGAAAAAAATCCATAAACAAACGACCAGCTCTTTCAAAACGATGCCAAAACAAACCCAACAGAGTACTCAGTTAGTCCTCAGGCTTGTAGCTGCCTGCAAACTATGAACTGGATTTCCTGAATGTGAGGCGGCTCTTGTTACTCTGGGTTCATGAGACACGCCTCCGTTCAAGAAATCCATTCCATAGTTTGAAGCCAACTGCATCATGGGTTGGATCGATACTACTATCGATAGCTACGAGAGCCAGCGCGCCGAAGACAAAATAACGTTACCCCATTTCGTTTTTACTAATAGACAATTAGTTATTAGCGGTACTGCATTTTAAATAAAAATAGCACAAATCCGCTTATGAATTATAAAAGTTAGTAAATCCGTTGTAACACTGACAAATAGTTTAGGTCCACTATAAGCGGATTAGCGCATTAGCGCTCCCTGGCGGTATTAGGCCCAGCTTTGCTTGATTGACATACAGGGCAACCAATCAGATGACAACTGAATCTTTAGTTTTAGCCTATCAAACATCCCGTCACTTGATTGACATACACGGCAACCAATCAGATGAGAGCTTTAGGTCATGCTCATGCAGCTTTCTGAAAAACAACGGCGCGAAGGTGGAACGCAGCAAAACATACTAAGCAAAAACAATCAGATTTCGGACTGTTCATGGAAAATACGACATGGACTTCCCACCGAAAAGCCAGCTGAGAAAGAGAAAGGTGGAGGAACTAAAATCCCAGTTCGGACAGCAGCAACTTCAAAGCGAAACGCCGCCACCATCTTCCGGGTGAGTGACGCTGTGTTGTTTCTCTGCACGCTTAAACATACTGGTTGGGAGTTGACGTGGCTTTATTATTAAAATCATACGAGACACTTTTCATACAGAATAACCTCCTTGACTACTCTCCGTTCTCTGCAAGTTTCCCTGTCCCGCAGCGCGAGCGTTTGCATAACACACTTTCGCGGTGCATTCAGGGACAGTCTGTAAAATAAATGTATAAGCACCGCTGTATATATTAAATCTCTCCGTACCAAAAGAGCCATTTTTATGCCTTCCTTCACTAAATTAAACGTGTCCGGAGCCATAACAACCTGCTACAACTGTGGTTATCAACTGGTGGCCTGTGGACCACTTTAGATTTGCTGGAGGGGGCTTTTAGAGATGACATTTATTAAAGTAAAAGACCAGATTCTTATAAAGAAGGGGCTGGGGATCAGTTTCTACCATCTTTTTTTTATTTATTTAAAAACAAATCTATATTGCTGTCACCATCACCCCATTTGGTCCCCCTGCGGGCGACAAGGTGCCCGCGGGCACCATGTTGGTGACCCCTGATTTATTACATGTGTTATGCAATATTGGCTTATTCAGTTATGCAAGGTACATCAACATAGGTACATTGTACATAAAAAGAATCCTTAATACATTTGAAGATAATTATATGTTTTGCATTTTTGTATTGGGTAGATCTTTTTGACTTGGTTTTTTTATAAGTAGCTCGCATGCTGAAAAAGTGTGAGCACCCTTGGTTTATATGATGCATCTTTGCAAGAGGAAAAATTGTGCTATTAATCACAGAATGAACTTTGTGTTAAACTGTGAGCCCAGGCATTGCGTGAACAGTCAGAGTTAAACCTCCAAACACTTTATGCGCATCACTTACAGGTGAGATCTGTTCAATGCTTGCTGTTCTTTGTAAATATAGTGCCATTGGGGTCAACAAATCTTTAACAGAAATATTTGAAAAGGAGAGTAAAGTGGAGATTATTGCCACTAGACGTTGAAACAGCTTCATCCCAGCACTACAGACCATTAACAAAACCACATAACAGTATTGTCTTTCCCATGAAAGCTGTTTAGCAGACTAAGCATCTTTACCATTGAGGTAACAGCTCAGATGTCATTTTGGACATTATTGACACTGAAAAACAGTCTTCAAGATTTACTAATTCAAAGGTTTGTTAATGTGCATGTGTCCAACCAGTAATAGAGGCTTACTACAGGTTGAACTGTGGTAAGGTTCCGGTCCTTCTTAGGCAACACCTGGAGTTCCTTACTGGAAAACATGGAGAGTTGGTGTCCTTGTCACTGTGACTCTTGTTGGGAAAGTTCTGCTGGCTGGTCAAAAGAAACAGCTGGAAGTGCCATGTGTCACACAGACAGCACACATCTATCTGAAGCTCACCTCTGGGCTGACAGCAGTGGTTGGAAGTACTGTACTGAAGAACCCTGCTGCTTTGAGAAAATCACCCAAATGTATGAGATATGTGGAATTTAGATTTTAAAAAAGAATTCGGACTTGTACATTACTGTGTTCATTCAAGTGACAAAAAACACAATCTATGCAGCTCAACAAGAGACATCATTTTATGTGACTGATTTCCTGTTGCTCAAGACGATGTTTGTGGATTTTGAGGATTAGGTACATTACTTGGTTAGCAGCCACTCTGTTGTACCTACTCCCTTGTGAGGGAGGTCAAGCTCGAGTGAAATCTGTCAATAAGATCTCCACTGGGCCCTGTGGCAACGGGCACACATCGCTGCATTTCCATCAGCTTGACCATCACTGATATCCATCCTCCCTGTTGCCATTTATGAGGCAGCCTTGTGTTATTGTAACCCCAGATGAGGCCAAACTTCCCTGAAAGGAGTACGCAGGAGGGAAAGACAAATAAAGAAGCAACAGGGGAAGACAGATAAAAAAGGAGAAAGAAAACATGAAAGGTTCTGATGTGTGCTCAAAGCATGAAAGGATTAAAAACAACACTGGAAGTACCATTATAATTTGGAAAGCAAACAATGGAGTCAGAGGTGAATTTTCCTTTAGTTCTCTTCTGTATTGTTGTATGCTAACATATCCATCCATCCATCCATCCATTTTCTTCCGCTTATCCGGGGTCGGGTCGCGGGAGTAGCAGCCTAAGTAGGGAGGCCCAGACTTCCCTCTCCCCAGCCACTTGGAGCAGCTCCTCTGGGGGAATCCCAAGGCGTTCCCAGGCCAGCCGAGAAACATAGTCCCTCCAGCGTGTCCTGGGTCTTCCTCTGGGTCTCCTCCCGGTGGGACATGCCCGGAACACCTCACCAGGGAGGCGTCCAGGAGGCATCCTAACCAGATGCCCGAGCCACCTCAACTGGCTCCTCTTGATGTGGAGAAGCAGCGGCTCTACTCCGAGTCCCTCCCGGATGACTGAGCTTCTCACCCTATCTCTAAGGGAGAGTCCAGACACCCTGCGGAGAAAACTCATTTCAGCCGCTTGTATCCGAGATCTCGTTCTTTCGGTCATAACCCAAAGCTCATGACCATAGATGAGGGTGGGAACGTAGATCGATCGGTAAATTGAGAGCTTTGCCTTTTGACTCAGCTCTCTCTTCACCACGACAGACCGGTACAGCGCCCGCTTCACTGCGGACGCTGCACCTATCCGCCTATCGATCTCACGCTCCAGTTTTCCCTCATTCGTGAACAAGACCCCGAGATACTTAAACTCCTCCACTTGGGGCAGGACCTCCTCCCCGACCCGGAGAGGGCATGCTACCCTTTTCCGGCTCAAGACCATGGCCTCGGATTTGGAGGAACTGATCCTCATCCCGGCCGCATCACACTCGGCTGCAAACCGCTCCAGCGAAAGCTGTAGATCACGATCTGATGAAGCCAATAGGACCACATCATCTGCAAAAAACAGAGAAGCGATTCTAAGGCCACCAAAACGGATCCTCTCAACACCTTGGCTGCGCCTAGAAATTCTGTCCATAAAAGTTATGAACAGAATCGGTGACAGGGCAACCTAACAGCCCATATCAAAGGGCCTGGTACCCCATACTCCCGGAGTACCCCCCACAGAACCCCCCGAGGGACGCGGTCGAATGCCTTCTCCAAGTCCACAAAGCACATGTAAACTGGTTGGGCAAACTCCCACGCACCCTCCAGGACCCTGCTGAGGATGTAGAGCTGGTCTAGTGTTCCACGGACGAAAACCACACTGCTCCTCCTGACATAACATATCTTCACACATCATAATAAACTCAGCAGATGTAAGAGCACAACACGCTATATCACCAATATATTGTACAATCTTTTGAAGAAGCACAAGATTCTGGTAGCCATAGGGCCATTTAAAAAATAATTGCAAATTTTCATGAAAATCCACTTAAGAACAATGCCATCAAAAAGCATGCTGCGGTATGAGGGCTGAGAACTTCCATCATTCTCTTAGCATGGCAGTGGCTGGAAGGTATGCTTCTGCACTTAACTTAATTAGTTTCTATGACTCTGTTACTGTAACTGATATTTATTCTCAATTTTAATTCCAGTCTTTCCTTCCCTTTTCCCACTGGGGGTTTTCCTTTGTTTTATTAATAGAAGCCTTTTAGCATATTGTTAAGGCTTTTATGTATATATGAGAATGGACAAAGTGATTACAAAAAAGCACTACTTTCGTTCAATGATAGTATTCAGAAGCTGATGAAAGTGAAAGACAAATCTCTAAAACATTTTCTAAAAACAGGGCTTTTTTTCTGATCGACATATATTCAGCTCACTGAGAAATAAAATGGTACAGATTTGTAAAGCTAAAGCAGTTTTTTTTCATTGTATTAATAAAAATTGCAAATAGAACTGGAAATATTATATGGGGAAATCTAAATAAATTGTTAAGTCGAGTGAATAATACTAAGTCCAATAGCATACAGCTTCAGGTGAATGGCAGGTTCACTTGGAGGATGTTACCAGGACTTTTAACTTTTTTTGTTAGATCAGTTGAGGAACTTCATTTTAAACAGCTAGCTATTTATTTTAAACCTATTGATGAAAGCAAAACTGTCTTTCGCATAAGAGATAACTACTACTAAGGTTATTAAAATAATGTATTTGTTAAAGACTTCCGAAGCTAAAGATGCATTTGTTCTTGATAATAATTTATTAACATTTAATAAAGAGGCCCTTATAATACAATTTAACCATTTAAAAAACTTATCTATAAAGTAGTCAATTATTCCAACAGTCTGGAAGATATTTAAAATAACCCCATTTTTTAGGCTGGCGAAAAAAACAAAAACCAGAAAACTGTCGGTTAATTAGTATTTTACCTCTAGTTTTAAAGACTGCTGAGAAATGGCTCTCCAAGCTACTAATTGAACTTCTTAATGCATGTGCCACCCCCTCTTTACCCAATCCACTTTGGTTTTTGCAAACATCATTCAATTGAAACAGACACCTTTTTTGGGGGGTGGATATCAAAAACGTACGGGAAAAGTCAAGGTTGTGTCGGAGTTCTCTTTTTAGATTTAAAAATGTGCAACACAATCATGATGTACTGTTATCAAAGTTCTCTTGATTTATTTTTTCAAACTATGTCCTCTGCTGGATGAAATCATATTCTAATAGAGTACAGGCTGTACAGGTTGGTGTTTTAATTTCACTATACAGTATCTTAACTGCTCAGCTGGGGTCCTCCAAGGCTATATATTAGAGCCTATTATTTTTAGTCTTTGTTATTGACTTTTACCAAATGCATGTTCTTGTGTTAAACTTCAGGTATATCTAGACCAGGGGTGTTCAGACTTTTTCAGCATGCGAGCTATTTTTGAAATGATCAAGTCAAAGTGATCTACCTACTATAAGGCCCCGTTTACATGAAAACAACCTGTGGAAACATTAGTGATTTTTCAATATTTATTGGGGTAATAAACAAAAAATAATCTGGTTTACATGAAAAATGCTGTAGTTTTCATGTCAGTCGGGTTGCCAGATAAGAAATTATGAACTATAGTACAGTACTGTGGCTTTAAAATTATAGTATTTTGACCTAAACTGTTGTGTTTGCTGAGTAAAGATGTTCTAAGATTCAATTCAATTCAGTTTATTTATATAGCGTCAATTCACAAAAGAAGTAATCTCAGGGCACTGAACAGACAATTATTTTTTTAAATAATAATAATAATCATTTTATTTAAAAGCGCCTTTCAGGACACCCAAGGACACTTAACAAACCAATAATTTAATGTCATGCTGCGATCTACCAGTACTACCTCAGAGATCTACCAGTGGATCACGATCTACCTAATGAGCACCCCTGATCTACAAGTAGACAATACCAGATTATATGCACACACTGATGTTCCCTTTCAGTCATGTTCTCTTGGTGCAACATACAGTATGCTATGGGAATTGCGCCCCCGCGTGATTACCTGAAGGAATACATTCACGCCTTTACGGCTAGGGCGTCAGCGTTGCGTCAGAGGCCCCGCCCTCTGGGTATTTAAGCCGCTGACGCCCATCCATCTTTCTCTTTGTTGCCCTTCACCTCGCTTAAACCTGAACTACCTCTCTTCGCGGGACTTCTCTGTTGCTTCATCGCTCAACTAGAGGTGAGCTTGCTCCCTACACAGAGCGAACAGAGAATTTTTCCTGCGTACTACTGGACTAGCGAAAGCTAGTCCAGCACATTTTCTCTTAACCCCGAAGTATTTTCTTCTCCTCTCTCCACAAACTGCTTCGCTCGACGGCGCTAACTGCACCACAACCGCTACCCCTGCTAACTCGTAGCGGGCTAGCCAGCGAAAGCGACGCGACGGAGGAGACGTCTCAAATTAAAAGAAAAAAGATTCTGGAAGGACTCGCTCGCCTTATCTCGGACATGCCTCCGGAGAAAGGAAAGCGAAAGACAAGACTTCCAAGGAAAACCAGCAGGACAGCGAGCCCAACCTTGCACGCCTGTCCTAGCGGATGCGGTTTCTCCCTCGCAGCGACGGACACCCATGAGGCCTGTCCCGTCTGCTTGGGAATGTTATACGCAAAAACGGCGCTGGATGCGCCCGACTTTTGCCCACACTGCAGCCAGATGCTGGAGGCGGTGCTGCGGCACCGGGTTGACCTCGTCGCCAAGGCCATGGGCGCCACAGCAGTGCCAGCGGATCCAGACACCACCGAGCCCCTCACTCCCACGCCGGAGCTCGAGAACATGGCTCTGCACGACGGCGCAAGAGTGGAATGGGGTTACAGCCCTGACGTGCTGGCTCCTATGGTGGACTTAACAGTAGGGATGGGGCCGATCCGATCCAGTATCGGTATCGGTATCTGATACCAGCATTATTTAAGTATCGGGTATCGGATCCAACCTGCCGATACTTTTCCTATCCAGCTTCAAAGAGCACTTGTGTTCAATCACATTCTGTGACTGCCCTTCTTAAAATTGTGTGAGATAACCCCAATGAAGACACTTTTAAGCCTTACAATAGGGAAACCACTGACTTTAACAGCACACAGGACAGGAGGCAAGTATACCTCACACATGTCACACATTTTCTCACACATTTTCTTTCCTGTTAAGCACCTTGGTCAATGCAAGGCATTGTAGGAAGGTACTATACAAATAAAGTTTATTATTATTATTATTATGTCCTCCTTACTCATGGTGCAGCTGAAAAAAACAAAAAAAGCACTAAGCATGATGGGAAAGACAACACAGCCACTCCCCTTAACCAATAAGAGAGTTGATTTTGTTGTCTTTCCCATTATAACCAATAGTTAAAACCAATAGTTTGTCCAGCTAAAGCTGGCCTCAGCCCAGAGCTCCCATGCTGTTACCACTCTCGCAGTTCCTCGACGTGGACGGGATGGATGAGGTGGGAATAGCCAACGTACCTCAAATTGAGGACACACTGGCATCTCACCTGGCTCCCAAGTCATCCGGGACAAAACCAACTCTTCCCAGCAAAGCTTGTCGAGCTTCAGCTTCTCTGCTCGAGAAATGCTACAGAGCTCAGAGACTTGCGGCGCGCACCATGAACGAGTCCGCGTTGATGCAGGCTTACCTGGCTGAAAAACTGCAACAGCTCCAGGTAACAACGGACAAGCAAGCTGTCGCTGACTTGTTGGATGAAGCCCGCAGGGCAACAGACTTTGTGCTCTGCATGATGGGAACAGCCGCTGTTGCTCAAGGCAGAGGCATGGCGGAAGTGGTCATCGCGATACGCCATCTGTGGATGACTTTAACTGATCTCCCCGAGGGACAAAAGGTGCCTTTTCTCCACCACTCGATAGAACTGACGGGATTGTTTGGGAAAGCTTTGGATCGAATTCAGACCAAGCTGGACCAGAGGCGCAAACAGGCTGAAGCTCTCCGGGTGGGCATTCCCAGGAGATGCTTCGCCCCCCCAGGGAGTCTGCTGGGGGCAGACCTGCGTAGCCTCGACACCGCTCGGCAACGCGTGCCCCACCGCAAAAGCGGCCGGCGTACGAGGACGAGCACCGGCAGAGACCACCGCCGGGCCCACCTCGGACCGAACACGAATGGAGCAAAAACAGGTTTGTCCCCGCCAGGCGGTCAGACACAGGGCCTCCTCGGCGAACCGGGACACCTGACAAAAGCGTGCCTGATGAACCAGGTTCACGTCTTGACTTTACACAATCACTCGCCCACGTAGTACGGGAAATGATCTCTTCATGTCCAGACTTTATTTGTAGCACGGTACAAAAAGCTGGTAACTCTGTTGCATGCACAAATCATGTTTTTCCTGCTGTGAGTGACATAAAGTCATATATGTCGTTACACATAAACACGAATAAAGCTAAAAAACTAGTCCCTCTCTGTTTTATTGACTCTCAAAAAAAACAAAAAACAACAACAACAAACACAATAACTTCAGCAGAAAAGGGTCCCTCTGGCCTGCCAGCTGTCATAAAGGGAGGGGGCCGTGTCCTCCCCCCTCCCTCATGGCTCACGGGGTGTTAGCCTAATCAATGAGCCCTAGCAAGGTGCCTCTTCTCCGTCTGTAGCGGACAGGCACAGAGGCATCTGCAAGCAGGACCCCTACTCCTCACGGAGACAGGTGAGGGGGGTCACGTGCTCCAGCTCCCGCTCCATTGTGAACGACGGGGCGGTCAATACACTAACCAAGCAAACACGTGACATGTCCGCGCCTCAGGGATGCGCGCCGACAGAATCTAACGACGGGGGGGCCACGGCAGAAGCCCACAGGCAACCACAAGCTTCACACGTTCACAAAGGCAATTGTGATCAAACTGCTGTGTGTGTAAACAAATCAGGGCTGAATCAGATTCCTCTTCCTGTTATTCGAAGGGAACTGGGCTCTCTATCACCAAACAATTTAAAGTCTGCCAAGCACAAATAATCATCTCCACGTTCTCACGTTGCAGCTGTCCCCTTATCATTAATGGGCGGCATGCAATGTCCAAGCAATGATCCGGCAGCACGTGACCTTTCTCACTGTGCTGGTTCAGCTCTGCTCTTAAACAATATCCCCCCAACGGGTGAAACACAGACCCCGGGCAGTTTGTCTGGCTCCAACGCTCTGTTAAGGCTGAGGACCAGTAAACTAGACCCATCCAGGAAATGGATTAGGGTCAGGAGATCTGCTCGTTTACAAAATTCGCAGCTTCTCAGTCCCATGACCCCAAACAAGGAGAGAAAAACAGACATTCTGCTCCACTTCTGTCTAATAAGTACGACAGGTTGCATCTGCCCTTGATCAATCTCGATCAGAGCAGCCTGGTAGCACATCGGCAAAAAGGCCTTCTCCCTAACTTGGTTGACCCCCAGGGGATCACATCATCCAGGGCCCTTGAAGGGGAACTGGATACACCAACTGCTCTTCTTCAGGGTCAAACTATGTCACCAGAAAGAGCAGTCTTGCCGCTTAGGCTGGGAGCTGTTAAAAATTTCAGCTTGATGGCAGAAAAGAATAAGCTGATGGCATCAGGCCTGCCGGAAAATGTGGTAAAAACCATCCAAAATGCCTGTGCAGTGTCAACACAGTCTCTCTATGCACAGAAATTGTGTATTTTTGAAGCTTGGTACACAGAAAGAAATATCATTTCTTACTCATGCGACCTGGCTCAACTCCTGACTTTCCTTCAGGACTTACTGGAAAAAGGTTGTTCTTTCTCAACGATTAAAGTTTTCCTATCAGCAATTTCAGCTTGTCACGAAGGCTGGGGACACAGGTCACCTGGCGCGCATCCAATCATAATAAGATTTATGAAGGGCGTGCTAAAAATGAAACCACCCAGCAGGATCCTGACCGCTGGTTGGGATCTTAGCCTGGTCTTGGGGGCTCTCTGTGATCCTCCATTCGAGCCACTGAGCGAGGTTAAGATAGATTTATTATCTTATAAAACTGCCCTACTCTTGGCCCTTTGCTCGGCGAAATGCGTGGATGACCTTCATGCATTGTCTGTAGGTCCAATGTGTACCAGATTTGCCCCTGATGGGTCAAAAGTCACCCTAAAGCCCCCAGTATAGCTCTGCATGAGTCCGAGCGCCGCGGCACACCGTGTGAGCGCCACAGCAAAAGCCTTTGATCACGGGCGTGAACGTGCCAAGCTCAAATTTTACAACCGCCTACGCGCGTGCGTTGATAAACTGCCTCGCGTGTCAGCAAATGACCAATCAGCGACCTCAATTTGTCCTGTAGGTAAACGCTCCGCCCGGCTGCAGCTGCTGGAGCCTGCACTCCAGAGAGTTGCGCTTGCACAGAGTATAATATGAACTGCCGGCGCGTAGCACACGCGAGTCCAGCGGCACTGGACACAACGTACAGCTATACTGGAGGCTTAAGGCCTAATCTCGCATACATCCCCAAGGTCTTGACTTTAAACCATAAGAGTCTGGACTTTGATCTCTCCTCCTTCCCACCTGTTCCTGTCCTCACTCAGGAACAGGAAAGGCTGAAGGCTCTCTGCCCCATGAGAGCTTTACGCACTTACATGCAGAGAACAGCCGAATGGAGAAAAACAAATCAACTGTTCGTGTGCTTTGCAGCACCTGCTACCGGAAAGGCCCTATCAAAACAACGCCTCTCACATTGGGTGACTGAGGCCATTAAAAGGGCGTACAGTAGCAAAGGTCAACAGGTGCCCTCTGGAGTGCACGCTCACTCTACTCGGGGCTTGGCCACTTCGTGGTCACTGTTCAAGGGTGTACCAGTTGCAGACATTTGTGCTGCGGCGAACTGGAGCTCAATAAACACTTTTGCAAAGCATTACAGTTTGGATGTTACTGCGTGTGATGTCACTCAGGCTGTTCTTTCTAACACACAGTAGAAAGTAGCCTTGAGATGCCTGCTGGTCAAGGGCAGACGTTCACACTAGCATGCATTTTACTGAGCATTTCAAGGGCGTGAATGAATTACGTTCCCATAGCATATGTTGCACCGAGAGAACATGACTGAAAGGGAACTGAAAGTTATGCACCATAACTCATGTTCCCTGAAGGAAGGGAACGAGGTGCAACATATCTGGCCCTTTTCAATGCTGAAAGCTCGGTGAAGTGCAATTTTGGAGAAAGATGGATGGGCGTCAGCGGCTTAAATACCCAGAGGGCGGGGCCTCTGGTGCAACGCTGACGCCCTAGCCATAAAGGCGTGAATGTATTCCTTCAGGTAATCACGCGGAGGCGCAATTCCCATAGCATATGTTGCACCTCGTTCCCTTCCTTCAGGGAACATGAGTTATGGTGCATAATTTTCAGTTTTATATGCAGCTATGGTACCTGCCTCTCACCGGCTTCAAACTTCATGCTTACATCTTACTAAAAAAACAACAGTTTGTATGTTGTTTTTCACACCAGTCAGCAGAGGACCCAAGACCAAGTGTTCATGGGAATGGAGAGGGCCATTTTTTGTTTAGTTTGACTCTAATCTTACTTTTATGCAATATATTAAGAAGACTACAAGTGTCAGAAAATTTAACTTTGCAACTTTTCATCATATAAGACATTTTTCTTACTTCACAGGCAGCTAAAGCTTACTGTATATGCATGCAATGACCTTTTCTCATATATCGTATTGTCATATGACCTGGTCACAAACAAAGTACATGCCGTGTTAAAACCTATCAAGACTCTTTAAAAAGACAATCAAAATTTTAAACAGACAACCTTTTCATGTCCACTGTTGTAATATCATCAATAAGATATTTATCAAATTACCAAGTGCTCAGGGATCTGTCTTGATTTTAATGTTTCAAATGGGCTTGCTTCTCCACCTTTAAACTATTGTATCCAGAAGTATAAAACCAGAAAACATACCAGCTCTCAAACTTGTGAGGCCTGTGTTGTGGCAGGACGGAGAATGGAATTTGGGTGAAAGGTGACATCAATTAGGAATAGATGGAATTAATTACCAGAATATGTATACAAAAGACGGTGACAGTTATCCCATTTTTCAAAAGAAACTTAAAATTTAGCTTAACGAAAATCAATCATATACTCATTCTTGAAAAAGGTCTATTTTAAGTGTGTAACTTATAGAGTGTGATTTTTGTGACTGTTTTATGGATTGTTTTATCGACTGTTGTACAAAGTATTTGTTTTTGTACACTTGTTTTATAAACTATTTTTATTTGTTTAGGACAATGGATGAATTTTAGCTGTTGTGCTAATTCTGGGACACATGGGTGGCTGTGGCTGAGTGGTTAGAGCAGTTGTCCTCCAATGCAAGAGTTGGGGGTTTGATTCCACCAGCATTCACATGCCGAAGTGTCCCTGGGCAAGACACTGAACCCCTCATTGCCTCTGATGTGTGTCCCATTGGTGTATGAATGTGATTTAAAGTGCTTATAGTCTTTGTATAATTATAGTAGAGTGCTGTATTAATGGGTAAATGAGGCACAGATTGTAGCGTAAAGCACCTTGAGTATCTTGATAAGATAGAAAGGTGCTATACAAGTACAGTCCATTTACCATTCATATTCTTGGAATATTGATTATACACTGTGCAAATTAATGAAGAAATTAAATGAATGATTTATGTTCCACATCAGGACTTGCATCCACAAACCGACATGAAGAACAATAGAAGAACAGGGGTGTTCAACTATTTCACAACTAAGCCTCATGCTCTTTGCACATGGATGCACCCTCAGGTATGTGACATTTGGTTAAGCACTTTCAAACAATGAGCAATCCTATTGATCTAACATTTCAGCTTCTTGTGTCACAGATATGCATGAGAAACTCCAAATGAAACCAGTGATAATAAAAAAAAGAGAAAGGCGATATCCAAGTGTGAAACCTTGTATTGAAGGACTAAAATCATAAAGACAGCAACATATCATGTTTAGTGGTGAGTCGAAGCAGGACTTCAGTGTACAGACCAAAAGGAGGCAGCTTTCAGGTATTCAGCAGTGCTTTCATTAAACTAATGCAACAAAAGTAATCAGCAACAGGAAAGAGGGTTTATCAGATCCATCCATCCATTATATTTTACCTGCTTCTTCCATTTTGATCAAATAAATCTTCAGAACCACTTCTCAGGCTATTGTTTTTGACTGTTCATCTTCCTTCCACTGCACAATGTCGAGTTGAAACATTTTAAAGTTAATTGTCCTGAAGGTTGTTTTTTATAGTCGGATTACATCAACAAGATGCACAAGACATCATAACTAGATAAAAAAAAATAAAAACCCAAATCATGATGAATGGTATGTTTTAAAATACATATCAGTGTTTGCTAGCATGTGCAACATTTTTGTAAAACCATTCTTTTTCTTGAAGTGCTCTTCAGTTACATGGTGGCTCAGTTTTTAGAGCTGTTGCTTCTCAGTGAGAAGGTTGATGGTTCAAATCCCGGCCCGTGACCTTTCTGGGTGGAGTTTGCACGTTTTCTTTGCGCATGCATGAATTTTCTCCGGGTAGTGAGAGAGTGAATGGTTGTTTGTCTCGTTTGTCTCTATGCGTCTGACGGACTGGAAACCTGTCCAGGTTGTGTGTCCCCCCTTCTCGCACAGTGATTGTTCATCAATGACTCGTGATCTGAAAAGGAAGAAGTGGGTAAAAGATAATGGATGGATGGATGCTCTTCAGATATGTCATGTAAAAGAAGAAGAAGAAAAAAACAGTGAGGGGGAAAATGCTTCCAGGTGCTACCAAACTTACTTATTTGCAGCAATAACTCAGTGGAAGCAAAAGGAGTTGTGTATTCAGCATTGATACTGAAAAAAAAATAAAAGTTGAATGAAAGCCTTTCACAACTGAAGGCTTTATTGCCCTAAAGTAATTTACTGTCTGACAAATGTCAGAAAACCCAAGTCTTTTTTTGTTGTTTGTATAATGACGTTCAATATGTCATTTTTACTAAGTATGCACTAGAAAAACATTATAGCCTACATAAAAAATACAGATAAAAACCAATTCAACATTTTGTTTAGAAATGGTGCTGAGAAAAAAATTGTTTTAAAGCAAGATATA
>JBBPBX010059682.1:0-21685 GCA_038048925.1 Garcialebias charrua
GTGTTTCTTTTGTAAAAAAAATGAACAAATTTAATAAACATAAACATAAACATAAATTATGTGTTTTTATATATTATCATATGTGCTGGCTATTAAAATTGTTAATCACTTTATTTTTGTTACTGAGCTGCAATTAAAATATGTTCAGGCTCTAAAACATGGACAATGTTCAAAGTTGTATACACAAGATTTGATTTATTTCCTAGTATGTAAAGTCACATTTTTTTCCAGCACCATGGTCTGGAAAGTTTACAGATAAGTGTTGTTGTTTTTTTTTTTTTTATGTATTTAAGGTGAAACTTTAAACCTTTTGTAATTGTACAGCCAATGTTGAATATTTGCACACTGCAATTCATTACGTTCTATGTAAAAACACAAACAGAAAAAAATAAAAGTTTTTTTTTACTATTCATCTGAAGGCAAATGATTGTTTCAGGCTTCATTCCACACCAGCACCACAAACCTGTAATTGCTCCATGCACATGCCAAATCAGAGAAGCTCGCAGCACCAATGACCTTAACCACAAATTGTTCCTGTTGTTTCATTTCACATGCAGGCTCCAAGCTCCTGGAGGGGGTTGCAGTCTGCAGCGGTTCACCAGGAAGTCCCAAACCACCCAAGCTCACCCTCAGAAGTACCACGGAAGATAAGAGATCTGGTTTAACCCAGGAGTCAAAATGCTTTGTTCCTGTGGTAACACAAACCAAATTGCCTTCCTGGAACAATAAGACAAACAAACAAACAAACAAACAAACAATACAGGTTGATTATTCTAAAATAACTAGTTAAAAGTCTAGCGTTCCTTGAACAAATCACCTTTCATGCCAGAGTTTTCAACTAAACTGTATTTTGCTATGAGTTTATAATTAATCAGTTGTGGACGAATGTATCCAATGATTTTCTTAGGGATTGCTTAAAATCAGGAGATATTTTGCTAACACACAGTGTTGTAATGGTTTATGTCAGGGTTATTCATCTAAACTGCTCAGGGGCCACAGTTTCTGAAAGCCATCAGCTCAGGGGCCAGACATTCAGCAATTAAAGTCATTATAATAATAATAATAATAATAATGTCTTTTCCTGTCATCTGCGTATGTTCCCATACACAGACGAAATTCGTCTCTGCATTTAACCCAACCACCTACCAGGTGGTGCAGTGATGTAAATAAACCAAGTATCATAATGATCTGTTCCTTTTTTTAAATCTGTTTGCTGTTGCATTGAATCATAAATGCAATAAACAAGAACCCCGTTATTTTTTTAAATCAGAATCAGAATCAGTTTATTATTGCCATTGTCAAAGAATAAAATTCACTGACTAGGAACTTGCTTTGGCATAAAGGTGCAATAAAAATAAGTAAAAATAGAATAAAAACACATGAACACACCAACCAATAAACACAATGCAATACAGCAGCACAATATTCACTATAATATTCACAATAAATGGCAGTGACAAATGGTGCTAGAGATAAATGGAGTGATGATGTACAGTTTTAGGCCAGTGAAAGGATTAATGGACTCGTTGCTAGTCCAGACTGAAGTTGAATAGCCCGCTTTATGCTAAATTTTATCAAAAATGTTGCATATTGTGTAGTGCTCAAAATATGTGTTGTGGGTGATGATTACTACCAGTGGCAGCTGGCCAATAGAGGGTGCAAGGGTGCCGCCCCACCACTCACCACACTACCTTGAATACGACATAAAAAATGTAAATTAAAATGAAATAATAAACTAAAAAATTTCAAAATACATGTATGTATTTTTTGTTGTTGTATAAGATAAATATTTTATAGTTAATGATGAGTAAAGTTGTTTCGTTCATCTACATTCTCGGATTGGTGACGTATTTCCTCCCTGGGGCACAAAAACTTTTGCCCCTACTCTCGTTAAAAGTCGTACATGCACTGTAGCTCCTCTTCAATACAAGGGATGACAATCCTGGGGCGCACCTCTCCTGCGCCCAGAGCTGAATGCAGCTTAATTTGCATATCGCCTCCCGTGGTGGGTCGAACATCACAATTAATCAGCAGTCCAAAGACAGAGGAAGACAGTACACTTGGGTCTTTTTCCAAGACCTGGTTTAGCATTAATGCTTGGTTAACTGCATGTAGTGAGGCTAATGCTTTATTCTGCTTTCCCTGACTCCTTTTTCAAACATCAGGATCTGACTCAGCATGGTATGACTCAGCAGGTATGACCGATTCAAAGCATTTTTTTTAGAAAAGGCAAAGAAGCATGTACATTCTGGTATCCACATGGAAAATGCACTGCAACTAGCCCTGTTTGGGAAAATAAACATTTCATCTCAGCTTGATGAAGGCTACAGGATGGGGATCTTTAAGCACAATTGCTCCGGGGTTTGACAAAAACAGGCACATTCTATCTAAAATAATAGACTGTGTCAAGTTCTGTGGTATATTTGAACTTGCCTTGCGTGGCCATGATGAAAGTGAAAGCTCAGCAAATCGGGGTGTTTTTAGAGGATTGGTGGATTTTGTAGCATCACTGGATGCAGTTCTACATGAGCACCTGCAGACGCACTGTGTTTAAGGGAACACCTAAGACTGTGCAGAATGAACTCCTTGATTGTACGCTGTCAGTTTTGAGAGAGTACATCAATGAAGAAATCAGGAGTGCAGGCTTTGTCTCCATCCAGGCTGATGAAACAATGGAAATGAATTCCGCAAAATACTGCATAAAGTGTGCATTTTAAGTATCCCTAGCATTTTGCAAATACTTTAAAATGTGTCCTGATATAACACTCTCTCATTCGTAAGACTTAAGATCATTTCTTTCACCAGTATTTCAACATTATCCTTTATGTGCAGTGACTCAAAGACAACCTTTCAGACTCTTTGTGGATCTAATTCAACCTCGTTGTTGAGAATTCCCATCCAACTCATACAAACTCACAAATGTCAGCATCGAGAGAAAACAGACCACTAATCGTCTTTTGTCATCCCGCAACATTCCTGACGCTCGCTCCCGGCAACCAGGACTTAAGGAAGCACAGAGATTTGGTTTGACAGCCATGTCACCGAGTTTAGTGCTTGTCAGGGTGGGGTTGACTGCCTGCAGCCCATGTTTGGGTGAAGTGGAGGGGGGAGTTGCTCTCCAACCAAAGACTCAAACATGCTCATTCTGCTGAATATCAAAACAAGTTTGATTAATGAACCCGGCCACTTTTATCTGGCTTGAGCCGCCACTGACAGCTGAAGCACTTGTCTACGGGATTGATTGTATGACAATGAAACGGAATGCATTCTTCACGCCAAGCATTCATTCTGTCAGTCTTCAGATTCAAGTTCATGAATCTTTTCAGTGTTGGTAACACATAGATGTGCCAGGTTTCTCAACGCTTTCAACATAGAAATGGCCGTTTTTGGAACTTATATGAAATCCACTGAAGTATAATTAAATAACTGAAGTTGACCAAGCAGGAAGAGTTTTCAATGACAAATGTATCGTGTTTTGCACCTAAGAGGTTAGATTATGAATGTGTTTGTGAAGATGATGGAGATTACAAACTGGTCACTTATGGTACTTGTACTCCTGGACCTTACTGCTGCTTTTGACACTGTTGACCACAATATCCTTATATTGTGGCTGGACCACTGGGTTGGGATTACAGGTGCAGCATTAGAATGGTTCCGCTCATATCTAAGTGACAGGAGTTTCTGTGTCAAGGTTGGTAATAATGTATTTGCTTCATTGCCTCTTTTCTGCGAGGTCCCACAGGGCTCAATTCTTGGACACCTTCTGTTTTCACTATCTGCTCCCCCTTTGATCTATCCTGAGGAAACATAGTTATGCTGATGATTGTCAGATTTATCTGCCCTTAAAACCAACTAGTTCTTGCTCCATTCACACTGCTAAAATGTCTGGATGACATCAATGCATTGATGGGTTCAATTTTTGTTTTGTTTTAATGATTCAAAGACTGAATTCATTGTGCTTAGCCCTAGTGCAACCGTCGTCTCTGATCCTATAAACCTGGACAGGTGTGAGTTGATTTAATATTTTTTTGTTCTGTGTTTTTGTGTTTTCTCATTAATGCTTTTCCTTAATTTTCAATTTATCATATATATTTTTTCTCCATTAATTTACCCTCATTGATCTTATTGTTAAGCATTGGTAACAGCTGTTGTTTTAAATGTGCTTTATAAATAAAATTGACTTGACCAAAAGATAAAAAGTTTTGCATAAAATCCTAACAGCATTATGATTATAGTGTTTAGTTATATCGTTTATAGTTTCATTTTGTCAGTCCTTTGTGTTTTCCGTGCCAGTATTCATTCCCCCTGTCAATCTTCTGCCTCGTTCAGTCAGCTTGCCACACCTTGCTCACCTGTTCCCAGTCTGTATTCAGCCCAGGTGTCTCCACTCACTCATCAGCCCTGCTCCATATATATTACCTTTATATATATTAGCCTTACAGTCTATTTGTCTCCTCTCACCATTGTTAGTTCTTGTGCCACAGTCCGGTATCACTTAATTTTCATCCTTGGCATACTACCAACACCTCTCATGAAACCCTGCAGTGTTAGGCTGGTGAAGATTCTCAGTCATCAAGGACATGATAAATTAAAAAACTTTCAATACAAAAACAACTGGACTTTATTTGTAACAGAAAATGAGCTTTCTCAATTCAAAGAGCTGTGGGGTTCAGGTTTTAAAGGCTGAGATAAGATGCACACATACCGGTACCTATGTAGATTGACAAATCACACCTCACACTAACAGTAGGGCGTTTCTTAAGGTCTTCGTTACTCCAATTCATAGATGAGGCCCCTCTGTTCCCATCAAGTGTGAAAACTGGCTGGGAATTGGTCTTAAAGCTGCATTATACATTTTTGAAAGTTGAAATCTGAGACCTCCTTCCCTGTTAAGAAAAGGTTTTTCTCTTTTAACGTAAACTTTTTTTGTACTGAAAGTTTTTTGAACCTGCAGTATTAGCTTCATTAATTGTAAGCTACGGCCATTTAATTTGCACAGTTACACAAAACTGTTTCAGATATAAAACAAGGAGTCATGACCAAACTAATCAGAATTTAAGAAGACTGCTTTACTTATCTGACTTTAGGAGCTCGTGGCTAAAACCTGATTATTTTTACAAATATTGAGCTACATTTTGGCATGGTAGTAGCTGTAAGTCCCTCTCAACACAAACTATATGCCTCTAGAACATGAAATGTCAAGCTTGCCTCTTGTTTTACAAGTACATGTAAAATATATACCCTTAGCGTTTTTCCTTGTGATGAAAAGGCGACTATATTAAGACGGCATGTTTCTGCTGATTTCTTTGAAGCCATTTTTGTCTGGTTGGTACTATAATTGCCTATTTCAGTTCTAGAATATGGCAGTTCTCAACCTTTCATTAGAGATGTGGGCAGTTTTGAAAAGTCTAAAATGAGTAGAGGTTTCCTGATCTAAAAAAGCGAGAGTGAAGCTCAGCAAGTCAGGCGAGAGGCTGTTTCATGTTAGACTGCTATGAGCTATTCCTGTCACTTCTCCACAGAATTCAGATAAACACTTCCATTCTGCCTTCTTAAAGACAGAGTTAGGAAACCTCGATTATAGCCTTAGGAGTGCCGTATAAATATCTCAGCTGAGAAAGAGCTGTGACCTGACAGTTTTCTCTTTAACAAGTTTCCAACCATTTTTTCCTCTGTGTTATTGACCTGTAAGGTGAACTGTTGCTGCATGTGCTGAAAGTTTTTCCCATTGACTAAACGTGGGCTTCCTCAGACAGCCTGGCTCCGGGGCGATGGCGATGGCTCTTGGGGAAAAAAGTGACGGATGTTTAATGAATGTCAGCCTTACATTTTCACTGTAGCATTTCAGCTTGTTTGCATACAGTTTAGTAGTAGTATTTAACAGGTTGTGCATGCTTAACAGACAATAAAGAAACCCTAGCATTCCTTGATGGACTGCATGTCGCCCACCACCTATCATGCCAGAGTTTTGAACTAACATGATCTCCTACTGAGAATAGACTGTGTTGTAGCCATTTTGATCAAACTTTATGTGTGATGCGTTAGAGCTTGAAGTGTGTGTTAAGAATGAATTTTGTCTACTACCATACCAAAGTTTAGCTGAGTATCTGTGAATTTCTTAAAGTTAAAGCCATATTTATGTTTGAAGGATCACTAGCTGGAGTGGCCAACTTGAATTGGGTTGACTCCCAATTCTCAATGAGCTGGAAACAAACAGCCAATGATTACTTTCTGGAAGGTTTCAATAAAATCAGTGGTTCATGTGCTATTTTGCTAACAGACAGACAACAATGATGCCAATAGATACTGCCAAAGTGTTAAAACATCTTACATAATGCAGTGGGTCCCAACTCTGGTCCTTGCGGAACACCATCCTGCATGTTTTAGTAGTTTCCCTGGTCCAACACACCTGATTCAGTCATTTAATTACGTCATGTTCTGCAAAAGCCTGTTAATTAACCATTAATTAAAATCAAGCGTGTCTGAGCAGAGAAACGATTAAAACATGCAGGATTTTCATTCATTCAACCTTTATTTAGACGGATAAGTCACATAAGGATGGTGTTCCTCAAGGACCAGGATTGGGAACCCCTGGATTTTAGAGCTTGAAGTATGCATTGTGAATTATTGTCAACGGCTACCAAACCAAAGTTTAGCTCAATATCTGTATATCTGGCTGTGAATACATATAAATCATTTTTTTCTGTGTTGGCCTAGTCATTTGGATGTGGCAGCCATCTTGAATGGGTGTGACTTTAAAAATGAATAATTTGTAAATCCTTCACGGATTGCTTTGAGATATTTTCAATAAAATTAGACTAGCAATTCATGGGATATGATGATTCAACAGATATATGAACATACACGAAAATAAATTGTATTGCTTTTTTACCTTCGGCTGTGAGTGGGGAAAAAAAACCATTTAATTACTAATACCAATCAATTAAAATACGAACTAGAGTCCCCACTCTTTGCACCATATGCTGCAGTGATGGATTTAAACTCAACAACAGCAACTCAAATCCAACATTTCATAACGTTACAGGACACATTATTGATATTAATGTGACCGAAACACAAGCCGCAGTTGTCGGGTCCAAGTCTGACGTTGCCAGATCCTTGAGGACAAACAATATGAAGCAGCTGAGCAGTGAATGTGGTCGCCGGCAGAGAAGCCGTCCTTGTGCCTTCATGTGGTGTCAGTTTGTCTCCCTGGCAGCCAACTTCCATGTTGATTTACACCACAGCAGAAATTCACAATCCAAACACACTCCAGACTGAGAACTGTGTCAGAGTGGTTCTGTCTGCTTATCATAGAAGCAAAACAGAGAAAAATTTGGGTCCACAAAAGTTGACATCACCAGCACAACCACAGACGATGCAAACATGTGGTGTTTGTTTTAATGTTGCTGTTTTTTGTTGTGCAAAGGTTCTACTGTACAACAGTAGATAAGTCCAGGGAGTCTTGGGAAGCCAAATATTTATAAAGAGGGATAAATGCGGAGTTATAAACAAAAACTATCTTATGGATTTATGAAAAACTTCAACATGAATGTTTAATTCTCAATATTTAGCAGGACTCAAAAATAAGTTGCCGTTTACCCTGCAGGTTAATCCCTCCCAATCAGTTCTTTAAAAAAAACTACATGTCCAGATGACCTGATACAAATTAAAACTGTAACAAAGAAAAATACACATATAACAAAATAATAGTTTTTTTCTTATCTGCAATGTCAATAATATTTTATGTGGAAGGCTTTGGTTTGTTTATTGTTATGTGCGTTATAGATGTTTTTCAAGACGTTTTTATTTCTGAAAGCAGTCGTTCAAGCTAATTGTGCGGTTTATATTTAGCTTGTGATATTAAATTTGTGAGATGAATACGAATGCATTATTGTAAAGATAGCATTAATAACATATTGCAAAATATATATATATATGGCGCTAAAATGAACAGTCCCATTTGAAGTCACTTCCTGTTTCACTACTGCACCAAGTTCAATAGAAAATATGACAATTATGTGCAAAAAGTTTCACTACTGCACCAAGTTCAATAGAAAATATGACAATTATGTGCAAAAATGGGTAAAATTATGTAGAATGCGCCAAATATTTTGAATATGAAAGTGTTTCTCTTCTATTTTTTTGCATTTGTAGAAAATGGACATCTCACGCACTTTAAATGTGTGTTCAAGATCTTGACGCCTAAAACATCAGTGCCCTCTGTGTCTCTTATTTTGTGTCTGAAGTCAATTTAGGCATGTTAATATATTGATTCATGCTCAATAATGTAGAAAAATCCAACAAAGTAAAGTCAGGTCCTCTGGACAGTTTCTTTTTGTTGAAACGTTTCGTCTTTTGACCACAAGACTTCCTCAGTCTGAGGAGCCACAACAAACTCAGTCTTATAAATAGCACCTTCACATAGTGGGTCAACCAGTTTGATGGTGCTCAGGTGGTTGCTGTCAGCGGGTTCGGATGTTGTCAGTCCATACAATGGGCTTTATCATCTGTTATCATCTCCATATATAGCGGCGAAACTGTCCAATCTACCTCCTAGCATGTTTAAAAGAACGTTATCAGCGTTATTATCGCTGTGAGTAGGCAGCGTGTTTCCGTAAACCCGGAAGTGTTGTGTTTTTGTTTTTTTCAGCTTATGTAACCGTTTTCCTAAACCTAAAACCTGACCCAGAGGACCAACTCTAAACCTAACCAAGACCCTAAACCTAATGCCAGAGGCTTTACTCTAAACCTTAACATGTAGCTAAAGACGGAGCCTGCTGTCATCGCTTGTAACGGTGACAGCGTACCTTTAAACCTCGTAGGAAGTAGAAGAGGGGCAATCTGACCGTTACGTATGGGGATGATAATAACTGATAAGGGGAATTTTATGCTTGATAACATCCGAAGCGGGTGTTGCTGTGGTCCGACCTCTCAGACTCTTGAACTAGTATGAGGCAATCAGGACCAAGTGGTTCAAAATATCCTGACGCATGCTCAATAATCAGGTAGAACAATCTAAAAAAGGTGAGTCAGGTCCTCTGGTCAGTTATGGAGGAAATAAACTATCCAGAGGACCTGACTTAACTTTAACTTGTTTAGTTCAGAATGGGAAACCAAACTTCCATTTGAGTTTTTAGTTGTACTTGTATTGGGTTTTCTGTTTGAGTTTGTATCACTTTGTTAAAATGTAAAACGTTAAAACGTAATATGGAGAGGGTGTGATGATTCTGACTTTGTTTTCAAAATGAAACCAGAAGTTAAGAAGAAGAAAAAAAAAACGATTGAACACTTGTTTTCACGACAGAGCTCTAGGGCCACACTAAGAAAAAAAAATTAAAGTCGTAAAATAAAATAAAAAAGGTGTATTACGAGAACAAACTCGAATAAAGTCTTAATATTATGAGAATAAAGTTGTACGAGTCTTTTTGAGGCTCTCACGTTTTTTTCTTCTCCCACAAGTCGGATCCACGATGCGACCTGTCAGTCAATCCACTAGGCTGTTGAGCATCTTGTTAAATTGTACTGTGGTATTGGTTTTACAAATAAGGAGATAGTTAATCTGTTAGCACACCAGCATCAGATTATTATCAGTATCAGGACTTTGAACCTGCTCACAGTCATGTGGTACGCTCTGATGGACTGCAGCAGCTCTGCAGGTAAAAAGCATTTAGCTTCAGATTGGTCATTTGCTGACACATCTACTGGAATGATTGACAGGTCGCGCTGTGGATCCGACTCGTGGAAAAAAAATCAAGAGCAGTAAAAAAAAAACATGTCTTTATTCTTGTAACATTAAGGCTTTATTCAACTTTCTTCTCGTAATACTACAACTTAATTCCCATAATTTTATGACTTTTATTTTTTTATTTTTTTAGCATGGCCCTAAAGCTCCGTCGTATCTTTTATCTTTGTCCTTTTAAATATGGGTTTGTAAAACGTCACATTCTAGTTTTGTTACGAAACACTTTATTGTAAATATAAATAACACTTGTCAATACAACTTTTAAGTAAATTCTAACGTGCAGAAATACCATTTACCAAAACTATTTATATAGTAACACCAGTAAATGTTGGAAATTGTTGGTCATTCGTTATTACCGGTATATGTTTTGATGTGAACAAAAACATTTTGTTCAAATGGTTCAGAACAACACATATCCTCTGTTAGGTTGATTAAAGTAGAACTGTTCATGGGACAGCTACTCTTTTCCATAGACTTGTTTGTGTTTGGACACTTGGCTGAGGAAAGCTCACGTGAAGGAAGCAGTTTTTTGATTTGACCAAGTCATGGTGACCTCAGAGAGGAGCTGTCCTCTCTTTCCCACAGTTGGCATTTTGTCTCGGAGCACTATAGTAACTCGTGCTTGGGCACAAGGAGGTGGAAATAAAACGGAGGCCTTCTCATGTGAAAGTGGTTCCCTCAACGAGCAGAGAGCCCTTGTTCTAATTAGGAGGAGCAACATATATATGTAGCTGGAAAAACTGAGCTCAGGCAAGCATGGTGAGATGAAGCAGCAGAGCAGGAAATGTTTCAACACTACCAGGCACCGGGGCGTTCTGCAGCTCCTGATTAAAAGCAGCTGATACAAAGCAAGTGGGGGGCAATTTTGAGACAAAATCAAGCGAAGCTTCAATAAAGATATGCATGTTCTACCTCACCCAACAATGAGGAAGTGCAAACCTCCAAAAAGAGTCATTTTGAATTTGAGGACTTGTTATTATTTATTTGCCGTTTGTACACAGACCAACAATTCAGGCACATTGGAATACTTGTGCAGAACTCTCTCATAGTCAAAAACACTGAAAGAACACTAAATAAACAAAATTAAAAATAAATACAATGTGGTTTATATCTAATATATTACATCTATCTTCATGGTTTACAGAAAGTAACCCATGTTACATGACAAGTGAATAAGGTAGTGTTGGGTTATTATTGCACTATTTTTCATCCAACCTTTATTTATACAGTTTAGTTCCAATTGAGCCTCGAGGACTCATTTACAAGAGACCTGTTACATACAGACATACAAAGTAGATAAGGAAAAGAGAACAGGAGAGGGTGGAGGAGGTGAGACAAAAAAATAAAATAAAAATAAATAAATAAATACCGTATTTTCCGTTGTATTGGTCGCACCGTTGTATAGGTCGCAGTGTCCAATATTTATCAATAAATTGGAAAAATCCATAAATAGGTCGCACGGGTGTATAGGTCGCACCTACGTCACCGCCGACGTAACGCGTCATCCACCGCTGACGCACCGCGTGACCGCTGAGTCAACCCGGCAATATGGACCGAGTGTTTAGCTCTGCTGCTAATGTCTGCCAGAAGCTAACAAAGCTAAAAACGAGAGGAGTCCGTCTCTCAGAAAATGAATAAAAAATTGAATTTTATGTCAAATGTTTTCTCGAGGCCATAGTAACGTACATTAAAGCTCCTATAATTACATTCTGTATGCAGAATAAATATACACCGAGTGGTTTTGAAGCCATTTACGACGTTAACAGAAGTAAACAGATATAAAACAAAGCCTAACACGAGACCATGCCCGCCTCTGACACGAATAAAAATCGAATCTCATCTCAAATGATTCATCCAGGACATAGTTAAGTACATTGGAGTGGTATAATTACTCTGTAAGCAGAAATAAATATACACCGAGTAGTTTTGAAGCTATTTAAGCAAACCGAAGTAAAACCACAAGCTAAAAAAGCTAAAAACGAGAGGAGTCCGTCTCTCAGAAAATGAATAAAAAATCGAATTTTATGTCAAATGTTTTCTCGAGACCATAGTAACGTACATTAAAGCTCCTATAATTGCATTCTGTATGCAGAATAAATATACACCGAGTGGTTTTGAAGCCATTTACGACGTTATGTAAGAATTATGAGGAGGTCAATATTAATACTGACCTCTTTATCCTTAATTAATCTACTTATTCAGATTGAATAGTAAATTCACGGATTCTGTTCTTTTTCAGTTTACCCAATATTTCTGTGATCTTTATGATGGATAAATACACAAAGCCATTAAGTGACAAAGACGTTAACTTAGTTTGATATGTCAAAGAGACACTATCATTTATTTAAAATAAATCAACTAAATTAACACCATTACACTTGATTGACATGATTTCACTTTCTTTCAAATTAAAACGTCAGCACACTTAAATCATAACAACAGACATAAATACTAGATGTTAAACATATTTAGTCTGTGGCTCTTTAACTTAAAATAGTTTCCAGCTTAGACAGAGAGGGAAAGATTTAGGAGGAGAAATTTAAGAAGAAATTATCGTGAGCATGATACCAGAGTGACACTTCTCCTTTGACTTCTGCTAAAATCCAAGTACGT
This sequence comes from Garcialebias charrua, assembly GCA_038048925.1. NCBI lineage: Eukaryota > Metazoa > Chordata > Actinopteri > Cyprinodontiformes > Rivulidae > Garcialebias > Garcialebias charrua. The sequence continues at coordinate 12,359 of JBBPBX010059682.1, forward strand.
TTTGTAAACAGCTCTTTACCTTTTGACGACAGCCTGGTAAGAGGTGACCTTGTAGCTTTTCAGATGCACGGGTCCTTGTGGGGACCAGTACAATACCTTCAAGCAGGGTTCTGGTTTACGTTTTCCAACGTCTCCTGGTTTTTGCTTGGTCATCAGAGAATATGTCAGCTCCTGGCCTCTGACTTCAAGATAAACTTATTCCAGGAAGGAATAAACAAAGTTTTTGAGCTCTTACGCTTGTTCGAAGTAGACTCATAACAGCCTGTTATCAGTCCTTAGCTGAAGACGCCGGTCGTTAGCTCTTGACCACGCGTGTCCAGCTCTTGGGAAAGTTCACATCTCTTGCAAGTTCCCAGCAACTCTGAAGCGTTCTCGCACAGTTAGAACTTAAAAAGCAGGAACAAAGAGAGGAGTGCACTTGCCTTATCAGGCCCAAGGTCACAGCCAGCAGCAGAGAGAAATGTTTAGGAAAAAGATAGACAAAGCTGGAGCCCTGCTCAGAGACTGTCTCTGAGTTTCTAAACAAAACCGTCCGGTCTCTGTGACCCGAAGGCTTCACCTTTAAACACAGCAGTGAACACAGTTTAACTCTTACAGAATGACACAGCTTAAAAGCACACATCATGAAAATGACAAAAGTTATTCTTTTGATCACATTAGAATAAAATCAAAGATAGAAATAGTCTCTTTTGGTGACTATATTTATCAGATTATAGCTAAATGAATGATTTTGTAGTAAATGTCTTGCTTTACTGAGTGGTCAGTAAAGGTCATCACTGGACAGTTCAAAAACCTTAATTTGACCCTGGGTAGGTCCATTACAGTTAACAGAAGTAAACAGATATAAAACAAAGCCTAACACGAGACCATGCCCGCCTCTGACACGAATAAAAATTGAATCTCATCTCAAATGATTCATCCAGGACATAGTTAAGTACATTGGAGTGGTATAATTACTCTGTAAGCAGAAATAAATATACACCGAGTGGATTCAATGTTATTTATAACAAATACAGAAGCTAACACTCGAAGCTACATGCTACAAAAAGATCGTTTTTTTTTTTTTACCTCAAACATCTAATAAAGGTACTCACTTGTAAACGTCCCCACTGTGATTCCATTCTGTAAGTTTCAGAAAAATCCGCTGAGTGGTTCTTGACTTATCTTGCTAACAAACAGCAAACAAACAGAGCTAACAGAAGCTACCTCCAGCCCAGAGGCAGACAGAATCAGTCCGAGCAGAGGAGCGTTTTTTCGGGCACAGGAGGAGAAGGTCCTCGCTACTTGCACAGGAGCTGGAAACGTTCTTCTTCTTGGGTTGGTGTACTGGTACTCATGCCCCTAGCGGTTACAGCACTTGCACTGCCCCCTGGTGGCCGAAACTGGTACTGCACGTGCACTGCCCCCTGGTGGCCGAAACTGGTACTGCGCCATTTTATGCAACAGGGAAAAAGGGCCATAACTCAGCCAAAAATTGGTCTAAAAATATGAAAAAAAATCCATAAATAGGTCTCACCGGTGTATAGGTCGCAGGCCTTGAAAAACCCATAAAAAGGTGCGACCTATACACCGGAAAATACGGTAAAAAATACATCCCACACCATGTGCTGGCCAGGGCACAGTGAGAAAGTTGCAAAATAAAATAAAAACACATTATCCGTGGTTTGGTTTTGCCAACAGTCTGACTGTGGCAAGGGAAAAAACTACAGTAGTCCCTCATTTATCGCAGGGAATCCATACCCTGAAGCCCCACAATAAGGGAAAAACTGCCAAGTAGGAATGTGTGTGTACCGTAAACACCGGTGTATAATACGCACTTTTATTGCTCATTTGAATGTCCTGCGTATTATACACCGAAGCGTATTATCTACAGATTTTTTCCCATATTTTTAGACCCATTTTTGGCTCTGATTCGCTGTTTTTCATTTTGGCCTAAAAATGGTGCAGTACCAGTTTCGGCCGCTATGGGCGCTAATGCACCCTAGTAGTCTGTTTACCTGCAGACTGTACCTGGAGGCGTATCCTGGCGCCATCTAGTGGCCATAAAAAAACTGTCACGGCAGCGCGTATTATACACCGAAGCGTATTATCTACCGATTTTTCTGATTTATTTCCAAATATTGGCCAAAGCGTATTATACACCAGAGCGTATTATACACCGGTGTTTACGGTATGTATATTAGGGCTGGGCCATATCATATCGTTTACGATAATACCGGTAAAAATAGCTTGCCCGGGCAAAAAAAAGATATCATGATATGCTAATTTCATGACGTAATACGTAAGGACGCCCCGCCCCCCAACCGAGCGCTTCAAACTGAACTGCGCACCCCCCTTCCACCAGTCTGTACTGGTGTAACACGTTAGCTAAAATGATAAAAACAAACCGCGCGTCGTGTCAGCTTCTGTCCCCTGCTCTGAACAGCAGGTAGAGGATCAAATGCCCCCACCCCCACCCCACTGAGCAGCCGCGCTGCGGGCTGGTCTCCCTCGCTCTGAAAACTGTCTCTACAAACACGCGCGGCTCTCCACGGACCAAGAGAAAACCACAGTGAAGTTATTTTCAAGTTGGAAGTTGGATATTCGAGCTCCGTGTCTTCATCGGTGCGTTGCTCTCGTCAGTCCACTTCATGGAGTCTGATTTCGGGCAGCCGCGCTGAGTCTGCCCCTATTCAGAGATGTCATGGTTCACTTAGGGACCGTCAACAAATTTTCGACCGTGTCACTCTTTAGAAACAAAAAATAATATATTTTACATGGAGAGTGATTTAGGAAACTAGTACACCTGAACTTTAGTTTTTGTGGTGGTTTTTGTTTATATTTTGTGCAGACTTTTTAAATCTAAATAACAGATCTTTTTTATTTTTTTATTTTTATACTGACTGAATACTTTACTAAATAAAGTAATTTCAGTAAAATTAACCCTTGTTGTTTTTTAAAAATTTACAATACTGCAAAGCAACATGTTAAATTAATTTTGTCAAATAAATAAATTTGATTTCTTTTTTTTGGGTTATATCACGAAATTTATCGTTCTCGTGATATCGCTCTGAAATATCACGGTATAATTTTTGAGCCATATTGCCCACCCCTAATGTATATATATGTATATATAGTGTTTTAAATCCTTGCTCCACTTTTGCAATATTCTAAAAACAATGGCCCTCATGCACGAAAATGTTCTTATTCTAATCCTAAATTTCTCCTACTTTTGTTCGTACGAAGCGTTCGTACGAACATGCCACGTCAGAACCAACAAACTCTTCTATCCACAGGAAAAGCGTGTAAACGGGCTGCTTAAAGGTGATGAATTCCACCTGTTCTACTCACCTGCGCGTGCTCGCGTGAATGTAATTTACATAATTTCCACCCCTCAAAACACCATATAAGGCCACGCTTCCTGCCTTCTGACAGCAGGAAGTGTCCATTCATTCAAACACATGAAGTAAAATGAGGAACTTCACGCGTTCGGAGATCTGCTCTCAGTCGCGCTGTGGCTACCCCACCCCCCACCCCCCCTGCAGGTGTCGGATGGTCAAATATCTTTAATGTTAGTGTAAAGTTTGTAAACAACTGTGTAGTTTCACTTATTCAGAAGAGCTGTGGCGCACCGCTACCCCCCACCCCCCACCCCCCGCAAGTGTCGGATGTGTTTTTCAACAGAAGCATTTTAAAATGTCTCTAAACTACAGTTAACTTCATATTAATATTGTAGTGCATGCTGTGTGTCCCGTGGGTCGTACAGTATCAGAAATCAAGAATAAATGGTTTGATCTGAAAATGGCTTCAAACAAACGTCTCGCCGCAGCACGACAGGTGGACAGTCTGCGAGATGGAGCAGACTGACAGCAAGACGCGCGATGATCCACACTCAGAACACAGATGACAGTGCGCCCGCAGTCAACAGGCAGCTTAAATAAAAAATGACATGAAACGAATGAATAAGCCGGCTTCGCTTTGTTCTCCCCTCTCTCTGCGGTGCTGGGTGTGTGTGTGTGTGTGTGCGTGTGTGTGTGTCTGCTCGACAGTCGCGCGGCGTGGGGGGGGGCATGCCGACACTGGCGCGGGGGGACCCCGTGCCCACTGTTGGCACGGGGTGGGGGGGCGTGTGCCACACCACGCGCGGGGGCGCACGGTGGTCGAGTGGGGCGCGGGGGGGGGGGTTTGAAGCCGCTTTCTTTTAATTTAACATATTTGTGTCGTTGCATTTAATTCTTTTTAAACTCAGAATATTTTCTAAATAACGAAATATAAGTGATTAGTGATGGAAATCCATCTGGATAACGGCGGACCGACTGCTCGTAAAATATACGACAGGTCCAGACCACACGTACATTTTGTTCGTATCTGAAAAAAATCTTAGGATACGAAAACATTGTTGGATGACACATATGATCCTTAATCACTCGTACGCACAGGATAAGCACATATCTGTGCGTACGAACGGTTTGTGCATGAGGCCCAATCTTTCTAAACTAAACGTTCTAAAAGAGCACAGCATGTCATGATCACAGCTCTCTGCCACCTGCCAGCGCACTCAGCCACGCCCACTTCTCTGCTGCACAGCAGAGATATGGCAGGCTGCAGGAGGAAGCGTCTTCTTCATGGGGGCTGCACACGGATGCAACAGGTGCTAAATAATTTAAAATAATTTATTTCTAATAAAAGTTCCATGCCGATCGTGCAGCTCATCCATCAGTCAGCTAATTGTGTGTCAGCTCCGATCTTATTTTGAAAAACCACAATAGAGCGAGTCAGCAAAAGACAAACAGGCAGACTTTTCCACTGGTACATTTTCATCTTTAAATCACTTCTTGGTCTGTTGCCTTCATACATCTCCTCCTACATGTCTCTGCGTGAGTGCAGCTACAGCGTGCGCTCTCAGGACATGATCACCTGCAGTGTTCCGTCAGTGAGGACTGAACTTGGAAAAAGGGCCTTCTCCTGATCCGCTCCTGCTTCATGGAATGTCTTACAAAAAGATCTGAAGCTCTCGACCTTGACCTCTCTAAATGGTTTTAAGAATCTGTTGGAATCCTGGCAAAAAGCAATGCAGACATGTTCCTGTTTTTGATTTTCTACATCTGCCTTATAATCTGTCTGTTTTGCTACGTTGATATCTTTGTTTTAACTTGTTAAAAAAAAATCTGTATTTCTCTCTTATGATTGTCTATTGTTGATTGTCCAAGGAAAATCTACAGTTGCTGTTGTCATCATTCTTTAGTTTGTAGCCAGGTCTCTCTTGTAAAAAAGTCCTCGAGGCTCAATGAGATTAACCTGCCTAAATAACGGTTAAATGAAAAAAAAAAAAACGCAAAGTAGCGAGGGACTACTGTATTAAAAACCTTGTTCTGTGGGTGATGATGCTATCTGCTCTACTGTGTCTCAGGTTATATGAAAATGTTTTTGTCTGGTAAGAGAGTGAGCTGGAAGGAGTGAGCCCTTGATGATTTCTCCTGCTCTTTTTTGACAGAGCTGCACAAACATCGAGTCCATGGAAGGAAGTTTTGTCCCTATGGTCCACTTTGCAGTCTTTATGACTCTTTGCTGTGCCTTCCGTTCTGCTTATGTGATGTTCCCATACCAGACACTGATGCCTGCACCACGCGGTAACAATACTCTAAGGATACTATAGCAGTCCTTTATAGACCTGGGTGCTGGTTCAGACCGTTTTACTGAGAAGCCTGATGAAGTAAAGCCTTTGCTGGGCTTTTTTCACTGCGGCTGTGGAGAGACCAGCTCAGGTCTGATGTAATCTGAAGTCCCAAGAATATATACCTGTCAGCCCTCTCTACCTCAGTCCCTTTAATGATGAGAGGCTTTTATGGGGGACGGTAATTCCTGAAGTCCAGTATGATTTCTTTGGTCTAGTCTGTGTTGAGGATGAGGTTGTTCTTTTCTCCATATATTGTGTTTTCTACCAGAGTCCTATACCCTGACCTGTTCCCCTTCTGGATGAGCCCCAATATAGTGGTGTCGTCAGCATATTGTAACAAAAATCTTCAAAAAGGGGGGCAACCAAAGGCTGTAAAAGTTAGTGATACAAATAAGAAACTGTTGAAATTGCTTTTTACAAATAATTGGCAGCAAGTCAGAAACAGGACTGAGTACAAAATAACATTTTAGAGAGGCTAAATTTCTCAAAAGTAACAATGAGCAGAAGTTCACTAGTCTGCGAAACCCTAAAAGTAGTGAAACAGTTTGAGAATAATGTTCAACAAAAAATTGTAAAGCATTTTAATATCCATTCATCTACAGTTCATAAAATCACCAAAATATTTCAGGAATTTAGTGAAATTTCTGTGCACAAAGGACAAAGCTGAACATCGGCTGTTTGGGAGCTCAGGCAGCAGTACATTAAAAACCAGGTCGGATTCTGTTACAGGCTCAGGAACACCTCCACAATTCATGGATCATTGCATAGTTCTCTGTGTCATCCACAAATGCTGGTTAAAGTTCTATATGAGCTATGCAGAGAATAAACGATTTATGAACACCATCCAGAGATGCTGTCATCTTCTCGGAGCCAAAGCTCATTCCAAATGCTCTGAGGAAAAGTGGAAAACCTGTTCTGTGGTCGGACAAATCAAAACGTATTATTATTTTTGGAAACCACTGACACCATGTTCTGTGTACATAAAAAAGTAGGGCCCATTTTGCCTATTATCAGCACACAGTTCAAAATCTGGACTCTCTGAAGGTATGGAGGTGCATTAGTGCCCATGGATTAGCCATTTTATGGATCTGGAAAACAACCAATAATGCAGAAAAGTTTATACATGTTTTATTTAGTACATGTTCTTCCACCAAAAGCATTAGAAGAGTGAAACCAGTTCATTTACTTTTACTGTATAAATACAGTAAAATATCTGGGTTTGACATCGGAAGATGAATGTGAAACAATTAACATTTTACACAATGTCTCAATTTTTTTGCATTGGGGTTGTAAAAAATAAAATATGTGAATTCTGTTCATTTTAAAAGGATCTTCCTTCAACTCCTTCAACAGTCAGTTCAGGAACTGAAGGTGACGTAAAACGTACAAACAACAAAGATTTTGTGGAAGAGCAGCATACAGTTCATTTGCACTGAGAGCATCACAATATGTGTCCTTAAGATGAAGCAGATCTTACAGCAAAGTACGGTAGCTAAGTCTGTAACTGGATCCCTATTGAAGGTTAGAGATGTGGCATCGTGGCTGGTGGTCCTACCTCCAACAAAAGGTAAAATTCTGTGGTGAGCATGTGCAGGGCGAGATATCTGAGCCAACTCTGAGCTGCAATCACCTAGACGGCCTTGCATCTGCACCACAGATGTACAGAATGGAGACAAACACTGCTTTCTCTGCAATGTTGTGTCTACAGCTTCTATTTCTTTCTTTTTTTTTTCAAAATGTCTAAAAATGGCACAATACAGATTTAAAACACTCTGCTTGGAGTTGGTTTTTCATCCAGAATGTTTACATTTAAGTGTTTTCACATTTTAGAATAAATCATTTAAAGAAGGGTGTCTTTGTTGGAAACTGTCACAAACACTGTTACTTACCATATTTTTCGGACTATAAGGCGCATTAAGTGAAACTAAACAGTGAGATAAGTGGAATTCTATTCAACTCGTTCACAATAACCACATAAAATCAGTTCAAGGTCAGTAAGCACAACCAGAATTAATACAGGCTCACTGTCGATTTTTGAGAAAATCAAAGTATTTTAAGTGCGCCTTATAGTCCAAAAAATACGGTATTGCTTAGCTGAGCGTCTATTTGAACTAATTTCTTTGTGTTGTTCAAATGTTGTAATATTTGTTTACTTTTAGACAACAATTTTAAAGAGAATTCTACAAAGTATCTGCAGATGGAAGTATTGTCCCAAAATGCCGCTGTGGGGATTCTGCTTGCTTTTCTTGTCTTCCATTAAAAATTCATAACTATAATAATATACCTCTTAGCTCATATACAGTTTTAACCAGCATTTGTGGCCTTTTTAATATATGTTGTTTCCACATTGAGTCATCGTGTTACCAATCCTCAAAACTGAAAACATCTTTCTGAGAGGACAGTTGGTGGGTTTTTTTCATGACCTGTTCTGGGAATGTCTGACTGCAGCTACAACTTGAAGCTGCCGGTGGACTCTGCTCTGCTGGACCCTAGAAACTCCTGCAAGGGTTTTTGTACCAACTGAACCCTTTGCTACACTTTTAATTTAGTCTTAAAATAGGCAAAAACACATAAAAACAGTGAAAGTTGTAATGGGATTTGTGGAAAATAATATGAATTTTAACGCATTTTGTCTGCACACAAAATGCACATAGATTAAGAGTTTGTAGCTTCTTTTCCATGAGCTTCTACAGAACAGTCATGTTCAGACAATGCGTGCAGAGCAATTCCAACTCAAATGTTAAGTTGCTTCAGTAGGTTTTAGCTTAAAGCTCTGAAGACTGATGCATCTAAATAACCCTAATAAAGAAACTACTTAGTTCTTTGTTTTAATTAAATAGTAGATGGACTGCACTTTCGCCCTTCTCGCTGATCAAGATACTCAAAGCGCTTTACAACATTTACCCATTCATACAGCACTCTACAGGGACACTTGGACATGTGACTGCTGGTGGAATCGAACTCTCAACTCTCACATTGGAGGACGACTGTTCCACTCAGCCACAGCTGCCCTGATTTTAATGTCTCTGTACTTTATTACCTTTTTGACCTTTTCAAAACTACTTGCCTTAAAGCAGGGGTGGAGCCAGAGGGGTGGAACTTGCCACCCCTTGAATCTGACTGGTCCCCTCGGTGCCACCCTAGCTGACTGTCAAATCGCTGCATGTGGCATTGAAAGCTGTGCGATTAGAGTAAATGAAGACACATACCGGTAATCACCTCTGACAAAAAAAAAATTGTTCACTTCAGATATTTTAATTTTTTTCCCCCCATATCTTTTAAATGAACTCTTTTGTAAGGAAGACTGAGTTATGCAATAATTTGATTTCAGACTTTTAAAAAGATTTTATCATAATTATTATTGATTTTTTAGCAGTCACACTTTACTTTTTCCCTATTTTTTATTTTTGCAGGAGATAGGATGCTAAGACTTCATGTTTATGTAACTTTGTTTTTATATTTACTGTGTTTGCAAATGTTTCCTCATAGAAATAAGCTGAGATCTGTTCACTTCCTTCAGAAACATTTGACTACCTTTGCTTTAACTTGTGTTTTGCTGCTTTTTACTTGAACCACTCAGTTTGAGCTTTTTTAGTAAAGTCATTCAGATCTCACAGATTCACAGTGGATTTTCATAGAAAATGCACATTCTTTATTATTACTGTACGCTC
>JBBPBX010059683.1:7511-21685 GCA_038048925.1 Garcialebias charrua
TTATATATATATACAGTATATATACAGTATACTGTATATTTATTTTGCATATGTGGACTTTGCTTGAATCTGCAAAGCAGTCCAGATTACTCGAGCATGAGAACAGCAGCATCTATGCTTTGAAGTCTGCAGCACAGAGGTGAAAACTCTCAGATTTTTTCATGTCTCACAGACAGAGTGACCCACCGTGGAGCAGACCACATTCACTACTCCATCCCCCCCCCTCCCCCCATCCACCTCACCCACTCGTCCTCCCTCCTTTGCACACAGGCAACTTAAGTATCTGTTTTGTCTGGTTTGCTCTCTCATACGGCGCACTTATGTGAGAAAAAAAAAGTGTGGTTCATGTTTGGAGTAGTGGGTCAGAGGATGTTGGTCTTTGAAGAGTACCAGACAAGAGGCTTCATTATGAATCGTTCACTAAACAGTATTTCTCTCCTCTATAGAGAAAACACCTCTGAAAGGAGTCCTCAGCCCTCTCAGTGCTCTGTATTTTTAGGAAGTGTCCGGCTGCTGAGTGTTGTGTTTGCAGATCAGACATGAAAAAGACTTGCTACTTCTGCTCATGCTTGGCATTTATTCATTAGTTTTAAGATAACGACTCAAGTTGTTATTTTTATTTTTATGTGTATTTTATTTTAATTGCTTCAGATTTTCTCAACGTTACTTTAGATGGACGAATCAGGACCAATACTATTATTATTTCTTTAATTCTAAAACCAAAATTGAGTCCAACTAAGTCTGAAGATTTTATGTCGTCAAAATACATTTTAAAATAAAATGCAGAAACAAAATGTGCCTCGGCTTTATGATCTCTGTTGTTTTATGTAATAAGTGGTATTAGAGATGCCCGCAAACAAACACGAGTAATTTTAACGCAACACTTTCAGGAATGACCTCTCGTTTGTCCCCTCCTTCCGGTATGTGTAACGTGAGATTTAAGATGACCCTCAGGCCAGCTGCTTCTCATTCTCCTGTGTTGAATCACTCCCACACATGAGCAAGCAACATAATATTTGTTTCTATTGGAGACCCCGCCCCCCTCAAAAAAATCAGTAATTGGCACACTTTTTGCTCTTCAAAGGTGGGAACCGGCGGAGGCCGATGAGTGAGGCTCTTGGTCTGGGTGTGGGCTGGACAGTGTGGGGTCAAAGGTGATGTGTTTGGCCTTTCAGCACATGCTGACTCAACATGATTCAGCTCGGCTGACCTCAGGACCCCTCTGGCTGCTGAGCAGCAGTTTTGGTGTACAGGTGCTAACGCTTCGATAGGCTGGACTAGTTGGCATTTGTGGAAGCTAAAAATGTTTCATCATGCATAAACTGCACGTTTGACTGTAATAACAAGAAATATCAGTTTATAAATCCAAGTCCTAAAAGTTGTTTTTTGTTTAGACATTTTTGATTAATATTTTTGATTTTAATGATTTTTGTTTCTCCTGATAATTGTTTGACAAAAAAGAAAATCTCAAAAGAAGAGAAGCAAATTATTTTACTCAAGAGGTTTATCATGATTTTTCAAAAGTTTAATTATTTCTAATCAAATAATCTTATAATTACGTTCAGATTATGTAGTTATTTGTTATTTAAGATATGTACCGGTATCCAAGCCAAAAATCAAATAAAAAGATCCTAGGCAAACACTTTTTGGCTCTCTGTCATTATCATAAATTGAAATTTGGTTTTGCATTCCACATCATCTGCAGCTTAAACGCTCAACAAATAATGAAATCATACAAGATCATTGTCAAAATAAGTTTTTAGGATTTCTAAATATTTTGTCAGGTAATACTCCCTTTCAAAATAGCCAAACAGGGAGTATGTGATGATTGATCATAAAATAAAATAAAACGTAACAAAACAGAAAAAAAAAAACAGGGTTATGTGGTTCATTTGGTGAATAAATTGTTTTCTAACATTTAGACCATTATGCTTTTCCAAGTTTTAAGGCCTTTGACTACTTTTAGCCAAAAACCAGGATGTTTTTAACTGTGAAGCTTTTCCCTCCCCTCAAGAGCCAACAACTTGTTTAAATAAAGAATCACATGATTTGTTTTACTTAAAATGTTTTCCCAAACAAAATCCAAAGGCGATATCTGATTGTCCTTCTTTCTTTTTGAAATTATTTTGTTTTGGGCAAAGTATTTTTTGAGTTAAATTAGATTTGCTTTCTCGTTGCGTTACAGAAGGGGAATTTGACACGCCACTTTTATTTTTTTATTTTTGGCACAGTCTGCGAATGACATCAGGAAAAAAAATGCAGAGACCATGCTTTATATCACAGAGCAGACAAACCTGGGTTTGATATCCCTTTGGTATAAACTGTGGGAAATGAACAGCAGGAAATGTGGATATTCACCTGCAGATCATCTGAAACTGACAAGATGTGTTAAACAATATGAGGACAATGGTAGCTGGAAGAGCACGTGCAGAAATGGACGTGTTGTTGCCCAGTTATATTTTATTTTTTACCAGTTCAAACAGAACAGTTCACTGACATCTGTTTTTATAGCCAAAAACATAAGCCAACAAAATAACCAAAAAGAGGTTTATTGTTAGGAGGAAAGAGTCATGGGACTTTTATTTAGTTTAAAATGTAGAAATAAGTCAGTTTTTTAAGAGCCCAGACACACGAATCAGCCACCACTAATTTTAAGAGAAGAACCCGTTCATACCAAGACATTTTCATCCACTAAACATTGTATGACAATTAAACTATCCGTGTTTTTTTATTATGTGCAAACATTCCTGTCATTTTACTTCACAACCACATCGCTGCTCATCTGCCCTTCACCATTTGATCCTTGCATCTTAAAATAAAAGAACCGACTCGGTGAAAGTTTATAGGTGGTAAAATGCTGTCAAATGTTCTCAGTCCGGTAAACAGCCAGCAACTGATCAGATTGGTGTCATTCCTGAATTACTCTGCCTCCATGTTTTTATATGGTACGGTTTTTTTTAATACAAATTTCCGACTTTCGTTTTGTAAAATATTTGTATCATTTTTGGCATGACAGATGATAAAACCTATCAAGTCCTATTAAAAGATCACGCAGGAAAACAGCTTAATATAGTAAACCGACAGATTTTATTTATGACTAAATAATGCTTTTATCATGATTTTAGTTGGGACACTAAGCATTAACACTAATTTTCTTGGTAGCTGTTCAGTGTGTTTAGACAGTGAAGCTGAGCTCACTCATGACCATAGTTTCCACTTAATAATCCTTTCAAAATAAAATATAATGGCAAAAAGATGCTAGGACAGTCGGGATTTATTTTTCCTGGAAAGCGAATGGAAGGTGTAAAATTCTGTTGAAAATGCACTCCAAGGGGAAAAGCATCATAAAGAAACAACATTCAGTACTGTAGTATGTCAACAGCAAGTGTCATTGTTAAAGGAAAAAGAGTGGTCAAGTTTTATTATTATTATTATTATTATTATTATTATTATTATTATTATTATTAGACCTTTATTTATGCAGGTTAGTTAGTTAGTTAGTTAGTTAGTTAGTTAGTTAGTTAGTTAGTTAGTTAGTTAGTTAGTTAGTTAGTTAGTTAGTTAGTTAGTTAGTTAGTTAGTTAGTTAGTTAGTTTAAAAAAAAGTTCCCATTGAGCCTCAAAGACTCATTTACAGGAGACACCTGTTACATACAACGTACAATCAGATGAGTAAAATAGAACACGAGGATGCAGGAAGTGAAAAAAAAATCACGTCTCACACCATTTCCTGGCCGGAAAACAGTGTGAAAGATGCAAAAAAGGACCTTGCAACTAGGGATGTGCCGATCGATCGGAAACCGATCAATCGTCACCGATAATCATTAAAGCGGATGTGATCGGCTTTTGCCTTCAATTACCGATCACAGAGCCTGTGATGCGAAGTTTGCTAACTGCAAAACGTGCGACGAAAAAGTACCTCGTGGAGGAAGTTCAACGAAGTCCTTCAACACAACAAACCTAATTCGTCATTAAAATGTTTTAATACGTTTTAATAACTTACCAAAAGCCGTCTGCCAGCGCCCCCATAAGCAACACCTGTTAGCATGTAGCTCCACCGAGTAGCTCCACCGAGTCCGCTCCGCTGCGCAGTTACGGGCAGTCCAGTTTAGCTGCGGCTTCAAAAAGGCTGTCGGCTTTGTTATTCCAAGTTAGCTGGGTGTCCCCCGATATCTTCTGCTTCCAGTCCGACATCGAGGCGAGCTCCAGGAACCTCTGATCGCACAAAGCCGGCTGTCTGCTGCAGGTCCGGTTTAGCATGTTAGCCTTAGCTCATACCATGAGCTGCTGGTCTCGCGCGGCGCTGTAGGACCGATCGCGGCTGCTGCTCCAGTCCTGAGACATTCACAGAGTTCAGAGGAGTGTTTCCAGTTAATTTATCCGTATGAGGCATCCTCTTATGGGAGAAACAGTCCTCCAAAAGCCGACTGCCGAGTGTGGAACTAATGAATGTAAAATGGCGGAGGCGGTATTTCCTGGTTCTTCTTCTTCTTCTATAGAGTTGAATGGCGGTTGGCGAACTCATATTAAGCGCATTACCGCCACCTGGTTCCCGCAGGAAGTTGTTCAAAAAAGCACGAAATTATTTAAAAATAATAATAATGATACTTTACGTATTTATAAAGCCATTTGTAAAAACAGCCAACAGTGCAGCTTTAAGTAGCAAATGGGGTATTTTAGTTTTTTATATGAAGTAATAGATGTGTTTTTTTTTAAAACAATAAAAAACCTTTTTTTTTAATTGAAAGTTAGTAAGGTAAACATTTTTCTTTGATAATGCAGTTGATAATTACTTTTATTTACTTTGTTCTCTGAAATAAATTAGTAAAAATATGTTTTTGTCTGAATTATGGTGATTTTATGGTTCTGAAAATAACATGAGTGCTGCTTCTGGCTACAAGATCTGAAAAGTTTTCAGATCTTGTAGCCAGAAGCAGCACTCATAAATTACAGGTAAGCCATTTGATCGGTGATCGGTGATCGGTTTGTGTGATCGGCTCACATATAGGCAATCGGTTTTTTGATCGGTATCTGTGATCGTCACACATAGGTGATCGGTATCGGTTTCAAAAAACCTGATCGGCACATCCCTACTTGCAACGTAAAGCTGCAACATACAATGACATCATAATACATTTATGTGTAGAGGTCGACAAAGCTGGCGAGTTCTCCATAAACACTGCAGAGTTCCAACGTTCTGATAAGATGGTACAGTGTCTATCAGCATCTTGGTTCTGAAAAGGCCACAGATGTTACATTTCTAATTCATCAGTTTTAACTAGACTTCAAATAAATCACTGACTAACCCTTGATTCAGAGGCAACTTTCTGTAGTTTTATGTTGAAACGTGTTGTGAAAATCTTTGCTGAATAAGCATTCACTCTTTTATTTAAAATTTTTTTTCTTCTTCTTTCGGCTGCTCCCTTCTTCAGGGTCACCACAGCGAACTCGGTCGCACAAAGACTTGGCAATTATTTTTATGCCGAATGCCCTTTCTGACGCAGCCACAGACCACGAGCTACCACAGCCCTCTGTGTGGAGCAGAGAGCTGCCATCTAGGGTGCCCGGGGGAGCAGATGGTGGGGTTAAGGGCCCAGAGTGGAGCAAATGAAGGTGGAGGCAGGTGTGGGTGCTTCTTCTTTCCCACCTACATTTTGATGTTGTCTGTACAGAGTCAGAGTCAGAGAGTCTTTATTGTCATTTGCACCGCATGTTGTACATGTGATGAAAACGAGATTATGTACACGAGGTCCCAGTTACATCCAACAACAAATGAAAGAGAAAAACAGTAATAACATCTACAAGCCCAAAACCAGAAAAGTTGGCACGTTGTGGAAATCGCAAATAAAAACAGAATACAATGACTTGCAAATCTTTTTCAACCTATATTCAATTGAACACACTGCAAAGACCACATACTTAACGTTCGAACTGGTAAACTTTGTTATTTTTTGCAATTATTAGCTCATTTGGAATTTGATGCCTGCAACATGTTTCAAAAAAGCTGGCACAAGTGACAAAGAAGACAGAGAAATTTGAGGAATGCTCATCAAACACTTATTTGGAATATCCCACAGGTGAACATGCAAATTGGGAACAAGTGGGTGCCATGATTGGGTATAAAAGCAGCTTCCTTGACATGCTCAGTCATCCACATAGAAGGATGGGGCGAGGGTCACCACTCTGTGAACAAATGCGTGGGCAAATTGTCGAACAGTTCAAGAACAACTTTTCTCAACGAGCTATTGCAAGGAATTTAGGAATTTCACCATCTACGGCCCGTAATATCATCAGAAGGTTCAGAGAATCTGGAGAAATCACTACACGTAAGGGGCAAGGCCGAAAACCAACATTGAATGCCCGTGACCTTCGATCCCTCAGGCGGTACTGCATCAAAAACCGACATCAGTGTGTAAAAGATATCACCACATGGGCTCAGGAATACTTCAGAAAACCACTGTCAGTAACTACAGTTCGTCGCTACATCTGTAAGTGCAAGTTAAAGCTCTACTATGCAAAGCAAAAGCCATTCATCAACAAGATCCAGAAACGCCGCCGGCTTTGCTGGGCCCGAGCTCATCTGAGATGGACTGATGCAAAGTGGAAAAGTGTTCTGTGGTCTGATGAGTCCACATTTCAAATTGTCTTTGGAAACTGTGGACGTCGTGTCTTACGGACCAAAGAGGAAAAGAACCATCAGGACTGTTATAGGCGCAAAGTTCAAAAGCCAGCATCTGTGATGGTATGGGGGTGCATTAGTGCCCAAGGCATGGGTAACTTACACATCTGTGAAGGCACCATTAATGCTGAAAGGTACATACAGGTTTTGGAGCAACATATGCTGCCATCCAAGCGACGTCTTTTTCATGGACGCCCCAGCTTATTTCAGCAAGACAATGCCAAGCCACATTCTGCACGTGTTACAACAGCGTGGCTTCGTAGCAAAAGAGTGCGGGTCCTCCCCTGGCCTGCCTGCAGTCCAGACCTGTCCCCCATTGAAAATGTGTGGCGCATTATGAAACGTAAAATACGACAACGGAGACCCCGGACTGTTGAACAACTTAAGCTGTACATCAAGCAAGAATGGGGAAGAATTCCACCTGAAAAGCTTCAAAAATTGGTCTCCTCAGTTCCCAAACGTTTACTGAGTGTTGTTAAAAGGAAAGGCGATGTAACACAGTGGTAAATATGTCCCTGTGCCAACTTTTTTGCAATGTGTTGCTGCCATTGAATTCTAAGTTAATGGTTATTTGCAAAACAAAATAAAGTTTCTCCGTTCGAACATTAAATATATTGTCTTTGCATTCTATTCAGTTGAATATGGGTTGAAAAAGATTTGCAAGTCATTGTATTCTGTTTTTATTTGCGATTTGCACAACGTGCCAACTTTTCTGGTTTTGGGCTTGTAGAACTAACTAAGAAAAACATCAACTAGTAATACACTAAGCCTAATATAGTGGGAATAAACAGCAGCAAGAACATGAGTTTGTATGAGGGAGTTTGTATGTACAGGGAGTTGAACCAGCGATCTTCCGATCACATAGGCACATCTTCTCTAACCTCTGCACCACAACTCCCTTTAATAAGCATTCGCTCATAATTTATTGTTTTTATTATTTGTTTGTTCGCTTGATGCTTTTGTATCAATGATGTTTGGAGGAATCTGCGTACTTTGAGGACCTTTAAGTTTTGTGACAGTTCCCTTTTAATTCAGAACCAGAGGGAACGTTGAACCGTTTCTCAGCTGAAGTGAAATATGCAGTTTTTAATTTTCCAAATAGTTCCAGCCGTGCAGATTAACCTGGAGGACTGCAATGAAAATGATAAAACCTGAACATTTTGTACATTCATTGGTTATTACTGCATTTTGACACATTCATAAGGAATATCTAGTTTGTTTGTTTGTTTATTTATTCATTTAATTTCAATTAAAAAACAATACAATTTCAAGAGAAAAACAATATAAAATACCTATAAAATGAAAGGCGGCAGAAGAAGAATAAAATCGTATCATTTATTCAACCTTTATTTATACAGGCTAGCCTCGTTGAGCCATCAATTCTGCCCCTTCTTAACAAAATCAACTCAAACAATCAATTCAAGCAATAATCACAAATAATACAACAAACCACAAAACTTATCAAAGTCAAAGTCAACTTTATTGTCAGAACTGCAATATGTACAGGACATACACAGGATTGAAATTGCATTTATCTCTCAGTCCCTCGGTGCAACAGTAACCATTTAAACACTAAACAATTAATAAACAAGCATAAAATGAAATAATAAAAGTTTAGTACTGTCCTGAGTTTTTTTGCATAGTAGTTTTTCATAGTAGTAAAAAAGTATAAAAAGTTTCACCAACACCAAAACACCAACATTTAATAAACATAATCATAAAATGAAATAGAGTGTAATACTGTCCTGAGTTTTTTCATAGTAGTTTTCCATAGTAGTATAAAAGTATAAAAAGTTTCACCAACACCAAAAATGAAATAGAGTGTAATACTGTCCCGAAGTATAAAGTATAAAAAGTATATCTATAAAATAAATGAAGGTTCTGGCATTTGACATTTGTAAAGAGTGACAAAGCAGCATATGGGGTTAATGTACACAGTATATGTATGAGGTAGTTGATATTGGTATAGAAACAAAGTGGCATTATGCAATAAGGCTAGTAAAAAGAATATATACTGTATATCAGCAGTAGTGTAGATATAAAAAGTCTAGATGTAAACAGTAGTAATAAATGTAAACAGTAGTAATAAATGTAAACAGTAGTAATAAATGTCAACAGTAAATGTAAACAGTAGTATGACTATAGGCAGTAATGTAATACAAACATTAGTGCAAATATGAGAAGTAGTGCAAACTGAATGAGCACATGACCGTGAGTTGAGTGAATGACCCGTATTGATGACACAGAGTCCAGTGTTAAAAACTTTGTGTTGTGTGGTAATGTGTGAAAGTTTTTTGTGATTAAGGCAGTACAAGTGGGAGGGAGGGCAGAGCTGGCAGAGTGTTAAGCATCCTGACTGCCTGATGAACAGAGCTGTCTCTCAGTCTGCTGGTTCGAGCCTGGAGACTCCTCAGTCTCCTCCCCGATGGCAACAGGCTGAAGCAGCTGTGTAGTGGGTGTGTGGGATCACCTGCCATGCCATGTTATCACAATTATTCTTTGTATTTCCCTAATATTAACTAACTTAACTATATCTCATCAGCATTATATTCTTGATCTTTTTCTTCAATACAAATAATGATTCCTCTTTTTTAATATCATCATTCAAACCATTCCATAAATCAATTCCCCTCATTAAAGTAGACCTACCCCGCAAACTTGTTCTAAACTTGGGCTTAAAAAAATATCAGTTCCTTTTAAATTATAGCAACTACTCCTTTTTACAAAATATGCTTGTATGTTCGATGGTAAATTGTGATTCTGAGCCCTGTACAATAGTAATAGAATAAAGTAGTCCACCAAATCATAAAACTTGAGTAATTTCAGTTGATAGAATAAAATACTTGAAGGATGACAATAATGTTTTCTTGAGATAATTCTTACAGCTCTTTTTTGTCAAATAAAAATAGACTTGGTTACAGTTTTACAAGCTGTACCCCAGACACCAATACAATAAATTAAATTTGGCACAGTAATTGTATTCTACAGCAAACACATAGCCTTGTCAGTCAGTAAGTCCCTTACTTTATATAGTACTGCCATGGACTTAGACATTTTAGTTCTTACAAAATTAATGTGTTTTTTTCCATGACAATTTATCATTGATAATTACACCCAAAAACCTTACTTCATTCACTCTTTGTATCTCAACACCATCAATTTTGTGAGAAAAATAAATGAAAATAAAATCCACAGTTGACTTTTTTTAAACTAAATATCATGTACCGGGTAATTAGTTTTTTCCACGTTCAGTGATAACTTGTTTAATTTAAACCAAGTTTGAATTTTGTCAAACTCCATCTTCATTAATTCAAACGTCTGATTCAAGTCTCTACCCAAGCATAAGAAAGTAGTATCATCTGCAAGTAAAACACACTTAAGAATCCCAGACACCTTAATTAAATCATTTACATATAAAATAAACAACTTAGGCCCAAGCACCGAACCTTGTGGTACTCCACACGAAATACTGCATAGTTGAGATCTAACATCATCAATCTGTACAAACTGTTTTCTGCCTTTCAAATAACTAGATATCCACTGTATGGCTAGACCTCTAATACCGTACTACTGTTGCAATTTTGCAAGTAAAATGGTGTGGTCAGTGGTGTCAAAAGCCTTTTTTAAATCAACAAATAAACGTATACAATATTGCTTATCATCTATCGCTGAAGTAACCTGTTCTATCAATTCCATAAGAGCCAAACTTGTCGAATTATTTGATCTAAAACCATACTGGTACAAGAAGCAAATATTTCATGCATTTTATAAATAAATTAAAAAAAAGAAAGGAAAGGAAAGCCTATTCAGCTTCTGGTAGAGTAACCTAAACCAATATAACTCAAAAATAAATCAGACTGGCTTTTCATTATTTTTTCTAACATTACACAAAATAATTAGATTTTATTTTATTTATAGTACTTTGGTAAACCTGGTTGTATTTAACGAGGATAAATTCAGATGAGTCACAAGTGTTTTTGTCTTCCCTTCGATACTATTTAGATTTTTCTCTCCATTTTTTTTCTCCTCTCGGACTTAAGCACTTTGAGATTTCTTTGTTGTTTGTACAGACATTTTCTATCCCAGCTCTCTGTTGGAGAATTAGGGGTACCAGCTTTCAGCAGTCTGGTGGGCCCAGCAGCCCCACCGCAACATGCTCCTATGTGCTTTATTTGGCACATATCCAGGAGGTGTCAGAAATATAGACACGCTTTCACGTGACGAACACTCTGCCAGCCACCCACCCCCCTGTTTTTAAGCTCGGCATTCTGTCTGCCCAGCCAGGTATTGAAGGGCCCCGTGAAAGCCCTATGAATAGTGTCAAACTTGATAGTTCTCATTTTGCTTCCTGTACATGGCAGAAGAAAAAGTGCCCACCGTGTGGGTTTTCCTTTTGTGATGGCCCTTTCTAGTCCTCCTGGGAACACACCACATTCCAGCCACAATCGTTCCCTTTGTGAATCTGGGTATTGTGGGTGAGCCTGTTATGCCGATAACCCTCCGAGCTCTCAGCGTAATGCAAGCAAGTATCATAGAAGTCTAGACTTGTATTTTTTGCAAACAAGGCCTGATAATGAGCGGAGTGTTTTCAGCGATTTGGCAGCTCTTTTGTTTTGGCACATCCCCTCCGGTTCATGAAGGACCCTTTTGTGCTCATCCACGCCTAAGATGTGATTTAAGGTCTGCAACATCTGGACACATTACCACACCGACGTGCCATACGTGGGCCCCCGTGTGTCAAATATAGTTTATGTATCTGTAAATGCAAAACCATAGTCTGACCTGCGAATCCCAACGGTATCATGTCCTCTGCTCCTCAAAGAGGAGTTTTCATGCGACTCGACAACAAAACGCTCAACTGTTTTTGACAGCAAACTTGAGTCACCTCATTTCAGACGATATGCTTTTTGGCAAGATTTTTGTTTCTTGATCATTTTTTCAAGCATGCATGACGTATTTTAATAGACATAATCTTTTTTTCCTGAAACACACGAGAAGTTTCACTTGTCTGTAATTTAACGTATTTTAAACATTGTCAATTTAAAACCTTATATCAAGCATAAAACTGTTTTACAACTTTTCCCAATTAGGTTGAAGAAAACCCATGTGATGTTGCTGTGCAGCACTGTCTTGTGTGTTATTGTGTCATGAACCGTTCCCCCCTCTGGGTGAGGAGAACATGTTTTCCTCCTCTTTGTGACAAGAAGGAATTGTTAAGGTTAAGTAGATGGGGCAGCCGGAAATAATTACCAAGCACTTGTGAAGTCCACCCCTCCTCCCATCTGTTTGTTTTCTTCTTTCATTTGAAGTCTTTTCAATGTGCAGATCTTTTTTATGATTAAACTCGCTCCGTTCTCGGCTCTTGGAGTGGCATAGGATGTTTTACTGAAACAAGCAGTAGTTTAGCAGTTAGACCTGTAATTTGCACGACTTAAATACCCTCGGAGGCTCCTTCGCCAAAGGAAAGGCGGGCTTTTGTGTGAGGTTCATGGAAAATGACCCCCTTTCTACAAATCAACTGGCAGATGACAGACAATGATGAAAATTAGATTCTTTGAAGTCATAATGGCCATTGAAATGTGTAAAATTCTTGAATTGAAAGGAGAGCGCCCTGGTAAGCCCTCAGTCCTGGGTGGCTGCTGTCTGCATGCTGGGAGGTTCGTCTGTGTTTTGTCGCCAACTTCCCATTGCTTGTTTGCTAATTCCCTAAAGAATTGGACCAGATCTTTGATAGGAGCCCGAAGGGGCTCCAGGAGCAAAGGAATATGCGTTCAGTACGCCCACCACCCCTCCAATTGTCACACGGGTCTGCTTTGTTATGGTCTGGAAATAATCAACGTGACTATTACGCATTCATTTCGTCAACGTAAACGCAAAAATTATATAAATTATACCATAAAAATGGCTTTGTTCTCTAATCCATCATTGACCTTCTTTATGTATGTTTGATCTGGAGCCTGAAGTGAGTTCTGCTTAGTCTCGTTTTGTTGGCTCCGTCCAGCATCTGAGCAGAATTCTGCTCCAAACATCTTTGGTACGGTCTTAGAAAAGATCCAGCTACACATCTAATGTCTGCTACGGGCATTCAAATCAGTATCTTCAGGTGTTGGCTTCTGAAAAATGCACTTCCTGTACAGCTTCTTTCTAGTGCTGCTCCTGCCAAGCAGTTTTATTTTCTCTGTAGCAACATTTACTGTGGAAAGAGGGAGCTGCAGTGAGTGAAGCACAGGTCTGGCATTCAAATGTCCATTTAACTTGCTTAAAACGAGTCTGTAATAACAAAACTATTACAATGTTAGCCAAACTTATCAAAACAAGAGCATTCCATATAGGGGTGCAGAAAAAAATCGATTCATTAAAGAATCTCAATTCCTAGTCCTGGCGATTTTGAATCAATTCTAAAGGCCATAAATTGATTTAAAAATGCGTTAGTTTTTTTTCTTTTTTCCCGATCCTATTCCCGATCGTACTGCATATCACATTGCGTGTCCACCTGTCACTGTAGAATATGGCCTTGTGGGCCACCGTACAGCAACCTAATTAGCCAGCGCCATTCAACCCGCTCCTTCATCATTGAAAGTCAGTGTAAAATCGTTTCGGATTCTACAATGTTCCGGGGAAGATGGAGCTTGACAAGAGCACAGTTGTTATCAAGAAGTGTAAAATAAAATTGTGGTGCAGTATTTTGGAAATACGACAAATGCGCAGAAGGAAGATGAAAAGCAGCAGAGCAGCGAACTCTGCTACAAACTTCCAGTTGCCCCAAGCAGGGCTGTGAAGATCTCCATCTCCTGCTATGTCACAAAGGATTTACGAGCAGACAGCTCAGTGGAAGGCGAGGGGTTTAGGTTTGTTTTTATTTTTAATAAGCTGGACCCAGCGTACGAGATTCCTTCGCGTAGCTTTTTTTAGTGATAAAGCTGCGCCACAACTTCACCATGAAACAAAAATAAAGTGGGTGAAGCTCTGATGCAGCTGCAGCTCAAAGGTAACGGCTTTTTCTCATATTATACTAAAACTTATAAACAAGTTATACAACAAACTTAATGAACTGTACTGGTAATTTGTCTTTTTAACAGGTTGAAGAGGACAGATGAGACACATCACCTGGAGCCAGTTCTAAATGATACAATTTATTGTTATAAATTACAGTTCAGAAGAGTTTTTGAGCAGACTTGCACAAGTTTTAACATTTTGTTAAAGATTTACCAAATATGAGTCAATATGGTTAAGACTGAAGTCTGTATATTTCATTTTAGGTTAAGTTTTGAAAAAATAGCAAATGTTAGTGTAATATGGTTTAAAAAACAAAACAAAATAGTGTATTTTATTTTGAGTTACAGTTTAATGCTTTATGGTAGGCTGAAGTCTGTTTACTTTTGTATTTATATATTTTGAATTATTTGTCTGTGATGGACTGGAGACCGGTCCAGGTGTCCACAGTGATGGCTGGACATGGGCACCAGTGACCCCCGTGACCCGAAAAGGAAGAAGTG
>JBBPBX010059684.1:0-21685 GCA_038048925.1 Garcialebias charrua
GTGTGTGTGTGTGTGTGTGTGTGTGTGTGTGTGTGTGTGTGTGTGTGTGTGTGTGTGTGTGTGTGTGTGTGTGTGTGTGTGTGTGTGTGTGTGTTGGTGCAAGCGTATTGGCCCGCCTATGCGCCAGACTACGTACCGACATTATCGGGACATTTGGTATTAGCCAGCCTTTGCCAATGTCTGGATAAAACACAGATTGTATCCAAATATATTAATATGTAAACATTGTTTTTTCTCATCAATATCAGCGTAACTTGTGGCTAATAGGCTGCCTGGATGAGTTGGAGTGTGCTTTAACACTTAAAATTGTTTTAATAAAAAGTTATTTACATTTATAAAATTGGCTGGCTACGCACCTCCCAGGGTATTTGTGTGTGGTGTGTATGTTTTTGTGTATCGGTTGCATTTATTGCAGCCGTGTGTGTGGCTCACTGACACACATGGCGCCAAACTGCAACGCCCCTCCTCTCGTGATGTGGAGACCGCGCGAAACTCCAACGCCGCCCCTCCTCTCGTGATGTGGAGACCCTGTAGTGGGCGGGGGCTCAGGGCGGGGCCTCAGGTGACCGAGTTTTTAAAAGTTAAAGCCCCTTGAGCTTACACGTGCAGAGTTATGGCGTCGTGTGTTGAGTGCATGTAGGTGAGCGGAGATTATTTTTGGAGAGCGATTTAAATAAAATTTTGCAGCGGTAGGTGGACAGAGTGTCAGAGTGTATTGACTTCATTCAGGTAAGAATTAAAAAAATTTTTTTGTTGCTTTTGATGACATCATCTCAAGGAAATGTTAACCTAATCCAGTAGTAACGTGACTTTAACCGCAGCGTCACAAACTGTGAAGACTGTAGAAAACTTTATCAACATTTAGATAAATTAGGAAGTATCTGTGCATGAGTTTTGAGTGCGTGAAGAAAGACGCAGCTCAAACTAGCTGCGGCTAGCGTTAGCATGTAACGTAACTTCACTTCAGAAGCGTGACAACCTTTCAACGCTGTTGAAAACTTTTATAGACATTTATATAAATCAGCGATACTATATATGCATCACTTGTGGATGTTTTTAGTGGTTATTTAGAGTCTTAACGCGACGAAGACAAAATTAAACGCACGTCGCGTTAGCGTCACTACCGTGAACGTGTCACGTCACAATAACAGCGTGACTAACGCTGTAATTTAACATGCGTTAATAGGGTAGAGGGGTTTTAATGTTTCCAACGTCATTTTTCTGCTAATTCTGCTCTTTTTTTTTTTTTTTTTACCTCTGAGCAGTGAGCAGACGGACGAACTGCGTCGTTACGTCATCACGTCATCACGTTGCAGCCTCGTTACGTCATCACGTTGACTGCAGTTTTATGTAGGTATAAGAATACTGTTGTTGGAATACTGAATACTGAATAATACAGAATACTGTATAAGTGTATTGTATAAACTTGAGAATTGTTTTTTAACTTTTTCATATTTTTACATGTACAGGTTTTCAGCTAGTCCAAGAGGTCATTTGGTATTTGGTGAGTCAAACATCCCGCCTTCCTGAAAACAGACAGATGGATTCTTTACTGACTGAGGTCCACGCTTTATCCATCCATCCATGCATTCATCCATCCATCAAACATCCATCCATCAAACATCCATCCATCCATCATCCATCAAACATCCTACCTTCCTAAACCCAGACATATGGATTCTTTACTGACTGAGGTCCAAGCTTTATCCATCCATCCATCTATCAAACATCCATCCATCCATCAAACATCCATCCATCCATCCATCAAACATCCATCCATCCATCAAACATATATCCATCCATCAAACATCCATCCATCCATCAAACATCCTGCCTTACTGAACCCAGACAGATGGATTATTTACTGACTGAGGTCCACGCTTTATCCATCCATACATCCATCCATCCATCAAACATCCACACATCCATCCATCCATCCATCCATCAAACATCATCCATCCATCATCAAACATCCTGCCTTCCTGAACCCAGACATATGGATTCTTTACTGACTGAGGTCCACGCTTTATCCATCCATCCATGCATTCATCCATCCATCAAACATCCATCCATCAAACATCCATCCATCCATCATCCATCAAACATCCTACCTTCCTAAACCCAGACATATGGATTCTTTACTGACTGAGGTCCAAGCTTTATCCATCCATCCATCCATCTATCAAACATCCATCCATCCATCAAACATCCATCCATCCATCCATCAAACATCCATCCATCCATCAAACATATATCCATCCATCAAACATCCATCCATCCATCAAACATCCTGCCTTACTGAACCCAGACAGATGGATTATTTACTGACTGAGGTCCACGCTTTATCCATCCATACATCCATCCATCCATCAAACATCCACACATCCATCCATCCATCCATCCATCAAACATCATCCATCCATCATCAAACATCCTGCCTTCCTGAACCCAGACATATGGATTCTTTACTGACTGAGGTCCACACTTTATCCATCCATCCATCAAACATCCATCCATCCATCCATCCATCCATCAAACATCCATCCATCATTCATCATCAAACATCCATCCATCTATCTATCCATCCATCTATCAAACATCCGGCCTTCTTGAAACCAGACAGATGGATTCTTTACTGACTGAGGTCCACGCTTTATCCATCCATACATACATCCATCTATCAAACATCCATCCATCCATCCATCAAACATCCATCCATCCATCCATCAAACATCCATCCATCATCCATCCATCAAACATCCTGGCTTCCTGAACCTAGACAGATGGATTCTTTACTGACTGAGGTCCACGCTTTATCCATCCATCCATCCATCAAACATCCATCCATCCATCCATCCATCAAACATCCATCTATCCATCCATCAAACATCCTGCCTTACTGAACCCAGACAGATGGATTCTTTACTGACTGATGTCCACGCTTTATCCATCCATCCATCAAACATCCACACATCATCCATCAAACATCCATCCAAACATCCACACATCATCCATCAAACATCCATCCATCAAACATCCATCCATCATCCATCCATCAAACATCCATCCATCTATCCATCCATCTATCAAACATCCTGTCTTCCTGAACCCAGACAGATGGATTCTTTACTGACTGAGGTTCATGCTTTATCCATCCATACATACATCCATCCATCCATCTATCAAACATCCATCCATCCATCAAACATCCAGCCTTGCTGAACCCAGACGGATAGATTCTTTACTGACTGAGGTCCACGCTTTATCCATCCATCCATCCATCCATCCATCCATCCATCCATCCATCCATGCATCCATCTATCAAACATCATCCATCCATCCATCAAACATCCTGCCTTCTTGAAAACAGACATATGGATTCTTTACTGACTGAGGTCCACGCTTTATCCATCCATCCATGCATCCATCCATCCATAAAACATCCATACATCCATCCATCCATCAAACATCCTGCCTTCCTGAACCAGACAGATGGATTCTTTACTGACTGAGGTCCACGCTTTATCCATACATCCACCCATCCATCCATCAAACATCCATCTATCCATCATCAAACATCCATCCATCAAACATCCTGCCTTGCTGAACCCAGACAGATGGATTCTTTACTGACTGAGGTCCACGCTTTATCCAACCATCCATGCATCCATCCATCTATCAAACATCTATCCATCAAACATCCATCATCCATCAAACATCCTGCCTTCCTTAACCCAGACATATGGATTCTTTACTGACTGAGGTCCACGCTTTATCCATCCATCTATCAAACATCCATCCATCCATCAAACGTCCATCCATCAAACATCCATACATCTATCCATCAAACATCCTACCTTCCTGAACCCAGACAGATGGATTTACTGACTGAGGTCCACACTTTATCCATCCATCCATCCATCCATCAAACATCCATCCATCCATACATCCATGCATCAAACATCCATCCATCCATCTATCCATCAAACATCTCAAACATCCATCAAACATCCATCCATCCATCCATCAAACATCTATCCATCCATCAAACATCCATCCATCCATCAAACATCCTGCCTTGCTGAACCCAGACAGATGGATTCTTTACTGACTGAGGTCCATGCTTTATCCATCCATTCATCCATCCATCCATCAAACATCCACACATCCATCCATCCATCCATGCATCCATCCATCAAACATCATCCATCCATCATCAAACATCCTGCCTTCCTGAACCCAGACATATGGATTCTTTATTGACTGAGGTCCACACTTTATCCATCCATCCATCAAACATCCATCCATCCATCCATCAAACATCCATCCATCATTCATCTATCAAACATCCATCCATCTATCTATCCATCCATCTATCAAACATCCGGCCTTCTTGAAACCAGACAGATGGATTCTTTACTGACTGAGGTCCATGCTTTATCCATCCATACATACATCCATCTATCAAACATCCATCCATACATCCATCCATCCATCAAACATCCAGCCTTGCTGAACGCAGACAGATGGAGTCTTTACTGACTGATGTCCACCTTTTATCCATCCATGCATGCATCCATCCATCTGTAGTGATACACCTAGCCTCTGATATTTCTGTCTTGACCTTCAAGTACACCTCTCTACACCTCTCTGAATCACTCAGTGTTACACTTGCTTGAACCTCAAGGAGACAGATGGACACTTATATATTTTAACAATTATTATGAATTAATGGACACTAATTAATCAGATTGAACTTTCTCTTTAATGTGTGTTAATTCAGAATTGATCAAACAGTATTTTTGTCATTTCAATGATGATTTTACCAAGCTGGTATATTTTAAATATGACAAAGTTAAGAGAACATCTCAGAATGATCATGCTTTGAACTTTCTGCTCTAGGCAGAATAAGTGTCGAAAGTTGAAGGAACAATCCTTCGTATTTGTTTGAACTGTTTTTGTTTCAAAGGAAAAGTGCTAGACATAGCTTGCTTTTGGTCTCCCGTCCTTTCTACAAACAATGAATCAGTTCTCAAAACAAAGTACTAACTTGTGCACATGCACCTGCATCTTCTCACGTATGTGTTCTGTGTATTGTCTACCCTATCATCTGTCACTCAAACTCACTCACTTGCAAAGTCAACCAATCAGCAGGAAGTATGTGACTAAGTCACACCCCCTTCTTAAAGGGCACTTCCTGGATTTTGGTTTAGTTTTTGGAGGAGAACTAAGTTGCAACTGTTCTCTCTTCCCTGGAGAAAGCTGATAGACGGCCCGGTCATTGTGCCAACTCGACCCACGTCTCAGCTGAGAGTCGCAGCAAAGCCTTGCTGTGCCTCAACATTCATTTTCTGAAAGAATTTGTTTTCTGAAGTTTTACTTTGAAAGTCCAACCAGTGCGATTGGGGCCTGTTTCTGCCGGTGAATGCGTGCTCCCGCTCGTCTGACCCAGTCATACACGCACGAAGTCCTCTGGACGCTCACTGGACCACACAGTCCGTTAGTGTCCACAGACTTCTCAGTCCTCACCTCGCAAGACGTCTCGTCACCAGGTAAAGAGGCGTTGTCTGTATGCTGCACGTGTCGGAGGCTCAGCCTGATCCGTATGGGAAAGGTGCCACTCTGGTTATTTCAAATAATTAATTTCAGTTAACTTAGCTTTCATCTTCTTCCTCCTATTTCTTATTTTTCATAAGCTATTAATCTGTCAAGTTTTGTGCCAACAGTTAAGTTTTAATTGTCTGTTTGTTTTAATTTGAATTCTTGTCAACGTAGTTATTAAATCAGAGCTAATATCGATACAAATGTTAATGTAATTCTTGTGATAGTTTCAATAAAAGGTCTATTCTTTTGGTAGACCAACATAAATTGAAGTCTAAGCGTGAAATTACATTTCTTGTCTAATCACAGTAAAAACAACTTAGTATCGGAAAAAGGAAGAACTCGCTCTTTGGTGGCAGTTTGTGCAAGATTAAACTCTGCTCATAAACTGCGCATCTACAATAATAGTAAATCAGTAAGTGTTTAAATACCTTACTCTACATTTATTACTATTATTAATCTATTACAATTGGTGGCTCGTACGAGTTCCTGGAACGTTTATTAAGTTGTTTGGTGTAGCTTATTTTTGTTAACGGTGTTGTTGGCATTAGTTTTGCATCCTGGTTTTGGTCTTGTAAGAATGGTTCTGGCTGGTAGAGTGTCCGGGAGTTGCTGATCGTGGCATTGTCTGGATTATTTTGCCGATAGAATTATTTTATATTTCACATTTCAACGTCTGTTTGAAGCTGCTGAGTGATAAATGTTTTGTCTGTGCTTGTGAGACGTTTCATTACGTGTCGCACGCTGCATGCATCTTTCATTGTTGTGACCGCCGAGTCACGATCCTGTTTCATTCTATTACATCTGCGATTTATTGTTGAAGGTCTGTTTCACATATATGCTGCTCCATTAAGTGCCTTTTTCTGTTACAACGTGTTTGCCGAGGTACGGGAAAACCCTCTCCGCTAGTTTGGACCGGACTGTGTTCTGGTTCCGTTCGACGTAAAGTCCGTTTGTTGTACACAGTTAGAGTGCTGCCTCCCCTGGGGGCGTGAGAGCTAGCTTGGTTGT
Source organism: Garcialebias charrua (assembly GCA_038048925.1). Taxonomy (NCBI): domain Eukaryota; kingdom Metazoa; phylum Chordata; class Actinopteri; order Cyprinodontiformes; family Rivulidae; genus Garcialebias; species Garcialebias charrua. The sequence continues at coordinate 6,613 of JBBPBX010059684.1, forward strand.
GTTTTAGCTCATTGACAGTATTTTCTGCGGTGTATAAATACGTTTATTTTGTGAAGGAAGAGTCTAGAACCTTGGGTCGAGCTAAGCTAACGGTACCGAGAGACAAGATGGCTGCTTAAAACGCTGTGATTGGTCCATTGTGTGTCGCGTTCAAAAACGTTGGTTTCTGTAGACTCTGGTTGTCAGATTCATTTTTGCACACATTTCTAACAGTTTATTTGTGTTGTTTGAGTTCTATGCACGTGATATCGTCGAAGACTGGCTTAACCGCGGTGTTTTGCGATGTTTGTGACTGTTTTAGAACGTTAAAAAGTCCGTTCCTCGCTAGCGTTCAAAAGACCGCAGGTCCGTGAACGCACCGCTCGAACGGCACGTCGCCTGTGGGCGGCGTTGGGTTTGGAAGACACAATTTCCCATGAACACTTGGGTTTTAGAACTACAGTTCTGTCTTCGCTGTGATTGGTCGTTTAAGCTGTATGTGTTGACGCATGCGCAGTGGGTGAAGCCCCGCTCCTCGTCAAATTTCACTTGCTGTTTGTCCGAGACGTGCTTCCGTGTTTGTTTGTCCATTACTGTCTTTAAAAAGACTGTTTAATCGCGGTGTTTTTGAGATTTTAATGGGTGGATTGAGCCGGTTGCTCTGAAAAACTGCCGATCGCCATGTGACCAGGTCACGTGACACCGATTTTGCCGGTTTTATGAGGACCGACCTTATTTCTTTAAACGCAGTTTAAAGGGTTTCACAGTTCAACCGATTTTGCTCACATGATTTCGTTTTGTGAGCCTGGGTTCTAGAGCTTATCACGTTACGCTTTAGATCTGTCTGATTGATGCTTTTCATCCGTGTTGGATGTCTGTGTGGGCTGAAAGCTACGGCTGCGCTCACTGGTGATAACAGCGCCTCTATAGCGGTCAGATAGAGAGATTACAGTCGCTGTGATAAACTCACTTCCAGCGCTGTGCCCCCTGCTGGTTACATTAGAAGACGCAGTCTTCCTGTAATTTGTACATGTTAACTGTTCCTGTTTTAAACGGGAAACATTTTGAGAATATTGTACTCACAGCACACTTTAGTTTGATTTTCACATATAATCAAATGTTGATGGCAGAACAGTTACACAGATTTTAATACAGACATGTCTGTTTTTGATAAGCCTTGACACTCTTATCGTCAATTCTGTGCAGAACTAGATCTCTGTCCCTGTGTTTTTAGACTGCAAGTTTAAAATATCACACATGAGGCATCTTTTGTCTTGATTTTCACAATCACACAATAACAGCCAATTTTGTTTGACCTTGTCACAGGTCGACAAATTAATGGGAATCACTGATTTTTATTTAATTTCACATCTTGGCATCACATGGTGAGACTATCCACTGTGATATAAGACCGACTGTCCTTGATTTTTCACAGAAAATCAGTAGGAAGATGGACGTTCTAACAGGTGCATCCTTTGATGGGCACTTAGCTGCAAAGAACGTCCTTCAGGAACCAGGGGCCTCATGTACAAAGACTTGCGTAGATTTCTTACTGAAAAGTCACGTACGGACAAATCCAGAAAAGTGTCCACGCACAAAAAAATCCAGAATTATCAAACTGTGCGTACACCTGAATCCACGCACATTCCTTATGTACAACACAATTGACGTGGAACTGAGCGCACGTGAGACACCTCCCCTGACACGCCTTCATTTACATATGTTAAACAGATGCTAATTACTTCCTGCATGTGTGAAGGACATGTTTGTTTGATCCCTGCGCGATCAGAAATGATTTCTAGATTCGGGAATATAATGAATTTAATATAATATGAGTGAGGACAAACATCCTAAGTAAGAATAGTAATAAAATGTGTTCATCATGCAAAGAACGAGTGATTGTGTGTCGGTATGCGCACCCTGCTGTGGTGCGCGAACCGGCTCATTCATTCATTCTGTGTGGAAATATTAACTTTGCGCACGAGTTTATTACCATAATTACTGTAAACACAGAGGAACTTACTTGGATGTTTGCTAGAACATAGATCTTTGTTTATGTAGATGATGTGAAGAAACGAGTCTGTGCGTCTTGGTGGAGACATTTCATGACATCACGTGATGTTGGCGTCTCCAGACGCTGCTCCCTCCGCAGCCCTGTGCGCAGTCTGTCTGTGAAGCTTTTACTCTCCTACAAGTTATATAACAAGGTGTACTTTCACGTGTCATTTTGGGGGAATCTACAATAAACGCAGATAATGAAACACCTCCAGCTGCCGTGTCGACACCGGTGAGGGTGCGCGCGCGCTCCAAAGCGCGACCACTCAGCCTTTGGAAACATATGGATGAGACCATTCTATTGGACATGATCCGGCTTTGTGTGGACTGGACTGCAGTCCCGATCGACCTGCAGCTCCCTCATAGCTCGGGAACAGTTTGACCGCTGCTTCTGTATGCACGCGTGATGCACGGCTCCCCAGAGCGCAGCAGTGCCAAACTGAAAAATTATTATTTCTGAAAACGGCTGATAAGCCATATCCTAGATCGGAAAATTATATCTGTTTCTAAATAAATGCTCTGCGTGTTACACTATTTATTATAACCTCCAGTAAGGCTGAATGAATCCGTTCCTGTTAAATTTATTTTTGGCACAACTTTGCGCGTGCTTTATTTCACTGCGTCATGTGGATGTAATACTTGTTAATCGTGTGTTTGGAGGGAATATTAATCATTTTCACATCATGAACAGTTAATAATAATAATAATATTAATAATAATTATGAATTCAATTTATAACGCACTTTTCATTAATGGAAATCTCAAAGTGCTACAAGGTGCAACATATTTGAATGTCAATAAGACAAATAATAAAACAATTAAAATCAACAACAGTATCAACTAAGATCAAAAGTAGAATCATGAGGAGTAAAGTATGCTCGGTTGAAAAGAAAGGTCTTCAAGCCGCTCTTAAAGTCAACCACAGATTGTGGGGCTTCAGTTTCACAGCGGCACCTGTAAGTGTCGCCAAAGGAAATATAACCACAGAAACGTGCGTACGCAAGCAGGGGAGCATCCGTGAATTTGTACGTGGATGCGCAGGTATTCCCGTTCATATCAGATTTGATACATACGCCACTTTGCGTGGAAAGTGACGTGCGCAATGTTTTTGTGCGCACGCATGGTTGATACATGAGGCCCCAGGTGAACATCCCCTGGTGTTTTATGACAGGCTCCTCTCTGTTTACACAGGGAATAAAGCTGTACCTGGAATAGAGGAAGATGTGGAGTTTAAAAGACGGTTCACGTTGAATTTGATACCGTTCATAATGAAATGTGTTCGCTTCAATGTTAATTGCGAAGAGTGTACCATGGCAGAAATTAAACAATGTGCTGTGGAATTTTTTGACATACTCGAACGACGGAAAACACCCTCAGTGGTGTGCCCAGGTCAAAAGGTCACATCCCACTCGCAGACATTAGAAGAGGTTCCCTCTCCTTCAGCGTGCAACATTGAACAGGTCCCTCATGATAACGAACAACAGGTCAAGTCCAGCTGGACCAGTGACTCAGATCAGTTCACAGGAGGTTCTTCTGCCCCTGCCCCTCAGGTTGAAAACCTTGAGATGAGCAGTGAACCACACGAGGCAGGTGTTCGCTCTCTAGATGAACACAGATGGTTCGGATCGAACCAAAAGAGTTCTCTCATGGATCTCACAGTGGGTGAGATTCGAAGGCGGTTGCATGGGAACCGTGACCCTTTGAAAAATGGTCTGTCCCGACATGTGCCCCCGAGAGGCGGCCCTCCTGCCCCTGCCCCTCGAACTGCACAGTTTGAGACATGCAGTGAGTCACACATGCTCCAGATTATGGAAACGGCGCCTCCGCGCGAGAACGTGACTGAGGTTGTGAGTTGTTTGTCAAATGATTTGAATGTTACAGTGGTTGACCACGCTGACACAACGTGCGACGTTGTCCTTGATGATAACACAAACAACCTTGTTCCACCTGATGAAGCGACGCGCAGCACTGCCTTTTGCAACAACTCAGTGCACACAGTTGACATCAACAACGTCAACACTGACATGAATGCTGACAGCAAACAAATTGCTGATGATCAGCGTACTAAAAGTCCAGATGCTGACAGCAAACAAATTGCTGAAAATCCGCATCCTGAAGGTCATGAGGCAGACAGCCATCATGATGCTGACAGCGACGACGATTACACAGACAGAGTCACACGTACTCAGACACGTGTGGAAAAACCTGAACGGTTTCTGTGTAACTTTATAAAAAGGGGGATAGCTAAGAGAGCTTACCTGCCACTCACATTGGAAGGGGTCCTAGAGCAAGAAGCACTCCTGGTTAGCGGCTCAGACGTGTCTGTCATGTCAGCCAAACTGTTTGAGGAGCTAAGGACCGCAGCTAACGATGTTGGCAGGCAAATACCCTTTGTGAAAGACACTTATGGTGATCAACTGGGCCTCGCAAAGACGAGAACAACCCTAATAGCCATGGTTCACATGCAGATTGGCGAGATGTCACTATACCACCCGGTATATGTGTCTGATCTTGACTCACTCCGGGCTCCATTTGTGGTTGGCCAAGATTTTATAAATCGCTTTGAAGCGATTATAAATTATGGTAATCAGACGATGTGGGCCACAGTGAGCAGTCCACTGCCATTCAAGGTGCCTCCCCAAGGTCAGGACACTGACTGTCTAACAACAGGTACCGCTGAGGTAAAAAAGGATTCCCCAACCAAGACCACAGACCCGGTAAGTGAACCTTCAACTACAGGTGAGACAGAGGAGACTCAACAGTTGGACCAGACTCTGGCCCATCACGAGGACCTCCTCTGCGAGCTGACACCTTCAGCACTCGCTGAACACTACCTACCACCGGTAGAGGGAGGTGTGGTGATCCAAGGGTCCCACACCGATGACGCTGTACTGTCCTGGGGGACAGGTAATTCGGCATACAGCCAAGCTTTCAGTGAAGTCTTGGTTCAAGGACATCTGAGCCCACGTAGTGACAGTCTACAACACGCTGACAGTCACTTGGACTTCATTGTTACTGATTTTGAGGACCCCTCCTCAAACAAAAGGGGGTCAGACTCACACTTCCTACCACAGGTAGAGGATGGTGTAGAGATCCAAGGATCACACACCGAGAACGCTGTGCTGTCCTCTGGGACAGGTAATTCAGTCATCAGCCAAGCTTTCTATGAAACCTTGGTTCAAGAGCATTTGAATCTAGAACTACTCAGAGATGACATAGTTCTTACAGACTCAAAGAGCACCTCTTCATTCATGAAGTGGGAAGACATACATCACAACGACAGAGACACGCCTGCGACGGCGCCGACAGTTGTGACACACCTGCATTACGCAGAAAGAGGTAAACGTACAGAGGTACGTTGGCCGAAACCTATAAGGTTCCTGCACAAGGTGCCCAATAAACTGCGCGAACGGCTTAAACTAAACAATGGCATCCTAACTCGTGCCCATGGACGGACGTCCACACCCGTGCGCGTGGTCCCTCATGACCACAGGGGGGTGATGTTAGGTCATGCCCATGTCAAGGACAAAGATTTCAATAACCCCACAAACGACAAAGATCTCGCAAACTCACAGACTTCATGGGAAAAGAAGGTCGTCCAAGCACAGGATAGTAAATAAGCTTAAACAGTTTAAACTATTCTAGTTGCGAAAAGAAACCGTTCCAACTAGAACTTAGAAACGCTAAGCATAAAACCCACAACAAAAACTAACCTTAACAACCGTTTAAATCTGCAGGATTTAATTGACATCGGTTATAAAGCTAAGAACTGTTTTTCTTGTGTGTGACGTTGGAGTCTGACGACCAGAGTGAGTTTGACGTAGTGAAACGTTGTTTTTAGTTGCTTGATTGCTACTTTTGTTGTTATTGAAGTTGTTATTGTTTTCTGAACACTCCCAGCCAATAGAGGTTTTGATTGTTGATAAGTTGAAGACTTAAATGGATTTTAACTATGCCAACATGCTGTTCATTTTGTTAAAGATCTCAATCTTTGATGAGTCATAGTAGATTAATACTACTTAAGGTACTATAATCTACACTGATCTCCCAATCATTTAGGTAGAACCGATGCGATCGTTTCTATTCTAGATCTATTCATTTTGATGAGTCTCGCCATAGACTTCAAAATTTTTAGGGATTACCAAATCTTGCGTCGTTCGTCTAAGAGACAACAGACATTTAGACCAAACTAGTTTTCATTTTTGTATTTTAGTTTAACCTAAACTAAATAATGAATGGAGGAATAGTTTGAAAGAAGAGGCCTTCGTTACAGAAGCCCTCCACATTTCTATAGGTATAGATCCCTATTTCTGATTTCTACAGCATTGATCCACCCCTTAATTGGTAATTTTAGCTGATCTAATCCATGATAGCTTACATACCAGGTGCATATAGGTAAGGCTTAATGTAGAATCCCAATCATAAGCCCACCTAAAACCACATAATTGCATGACACATTGAACCAGGGTGGCACCGACTGGAAGCCATCCAGCCTGCAACCTTCGATGTGGGGACCTGCTGATCCAACGTTGGTCTTCAACCGTCATCCAAGGCCCGCCTCCTCTGCTTCAATCGAGGGATCCCCTCTACATGCTGATTAACACCCATTCTTGCTGATGAAATCAATAACCCCCATCGTTGTGGATTTACCGTTGTGGATTATAAGACTTTGTTTTCCAAGGGATCACAGACTCGGTTCTCCATGGGTTAACAGACTATGTTTTCCAAAGGATTAAAAGCTTGCCGCAATGGGATTACCTACGAACAGTATGGAATTTCCAAAAACATTATGGGAGTATAATTTTGAACTTTTTGATTTTTCTTTTTCCATTTGCTGGATTACATAGAGGTCAGAGACATTCGGTGGTATCCTTTCGTGTTGGAACTCATCTCCAAGGACAGGCGATGACTTCCAAAAAGGGGGACTGTAGTGATACACCTAGCCTCTGATATTTCTGTCTTGACCTTCAAGTACACCTCTCTACACCTCTCTGAATCACTCAGTGTTACACTTGCTTGAACCTCAAGGAGACAGATGGACACTTATATATTTTAACAATTATTATGAATTAATGGACACTAATTAATCAGATTGAACTTTCTCTTTAATGTGTGTTAATTCAGAATTGATCAAACAGTATTTTTGTCATTTCAATGATGATTTTACCAAGCTGGTATATTTTAAATATGACAAAGTTAAGAGAACATCTCAGAATGATCATGCTTTGAACTTTCTGCTCTAGGCAGAATAAGTGTCGAAAGTTGAAGGAACAATCCTTCGTATTTGTTTGAACTGTTTTTGTTTCAAAGGAAAAGTGCTAGACATAGCTTGCTTTTGGTCTCCCGTCCTTTCTACAAACAATGAATCAGTTCTCAAAACAAAGTACTAACTTGTGCACATGCACCTGCATCTTCTCACGTATGTGTTCTGTGTATTGTCTACCCTATCATCTGTCACTCAAACTCACTCACTTGCAAAGTCAACCAATCAGCAGGAAGTATGTGACTAAGTCACACCCCCTTCTTAAAGGGCACTTCCTGGATTTTGGTTTAGTTTTTGGAGGAGAACTAAGTTGCAACTGTTCTCTCTTCCCTGGAGAAAGCTGATAGACGGCCCGGTCATTGTGCCAACTCGACCCACGTCTCAGCTGAGAGTCGCAGCAAAGCCTTGCTGTGCCTCAACATTCATTTTCTGAAAGAATTTGTTTTCTGAAGTTTTACTTTGAAAGTCCAACCAGTGCGATTGGGGCCTGTTTCTGCCGGTGAATGCGTGCTCCCGCTCGTCTGACCCAGTCATACACGCACGAAGTCCTCTGGACGCTCACTGGACCACACAGTCCGTTAGTGTCCACAGACTTCTCAGTCCTCACCTCGCAAGACGTCTCGTCACCAGGTAAAGAGGCGTTGTCTGTATGCTGCACGTGTCGGAGGCTCAGCCTGATCCGTATGGGAAAGGTGCCACTCTGGTTATTTCAAATAATTAATTTCAGTTAACTTAGCTTTCATCTTCTTCCTCCTATTTCTTATTTTTCATAAGCTATTAATCTGTCAAGTTTTGTGCCAACAGTTAAGTTTTAATTGTCTGTTTGTTTTAATTTGAATTCTTGTCAACGTAGTTATTAAATCAGAGCTAATATCGATACAAATGTTAATGTAATTCTTGTGATAGTTTCAATAAAAGGTCTATTCTTTTGGTAGACCAACATAAATTGAAGTCTAAGCGTGAAATTACATTTCTTGTCTAATCACAGTAAAAACAACTTAGTATCGGAAAAAGGAAGAACTCGCTCTTTGGTGGCAGTTTGTGCAAGATTAAACTCTGCTCATAAACTGCGCATCTACAATAATAGTAAATCAGTAAGTGTTTAAATACCTTACTCTACATTTATTACTATTATTAATCTATTACACATCCATCCATCAAACATCCATCCATCCATCCATGTATCCATCCATCAAATATCATCCATCTATCCATCAAACATCTTGCTTTCTTAAAAACATGATAAACTGAAATTGTGTGTGTGTTTGTGTGTGTGACTGTTTTGTGGTTTCTAAGGACAGTGTTTTGTCAGGACAGTAATGAACTGTAATCTGCTTGTCTGTTTATAGCATATGACAATGTCCATAAAAACCACAAAACAGTCACACACACAAACGCACACAATTTCAGTTGAACATGTTATATTTACATGTATATGTCTATCTGTACAGTATATGTAATGTATATGCATATACAGTATACATGTATATGCATATATGTATATACACTGTATATGAATATGCATATATGATATGCTTATATACATGTATATATGTATATTTGTGTGTATGTATATGACATAGATATCAATTTTATAAATAATGCAGGGATTGTTATGTATGACTTCAATATTATTAGTCACAGTTTTTAAATTTATAGTTTTCTTTCATTCAGCTAATTTTAATTTCATCTTAGTCCACCCATCATGAGAGGAGTTTTGTAAATACTATGTCCATCCATCTTTCCTTTATGTGAGATGGATACTTTGGCCAAAAACAATCATGTAATGTTTATTGGTTTACATGTGACAGCAGCTATCATCAAAATGTAGAATTTCCTCTAAATATAAGTATAAATGATCTGTTCCAGATGACGTGAACACGTCCAGAGTCAGGAGATCGCAGGTAGCCAGAAGAGCGATCAACTTCCATTAAACACGAGTACCAAGGTACATTTTAGTTCTTGTGTTCCTAAACAGATATACTTGCTACGTGTGGATTCATCAACCTTATTGTTCAATTGTGTGTGTATGGGAGTGTATTGTGGTTTTTTTATGGACAGTTGTTTGTTAGGACAGTCATACGCTAGTCTGGTTAAAACCAAACCCTGTCCTTCACTTTGCTTCGTACTAGGGTCTGGCATTCCTCCCATTGAAAACGATTTCTCCGGTCTATTTTTGACCGGACCAATCAGAGAACAGAAGGCGTAGTTTTGTTAGCTTAGCCTGGCAAGGTCCAGGCTATTCAGATAAAAAGCTCAGAAACCACTTGGTGGATATTTTTTCTGCTACCAGTGTGTAATTATATGGCTCTAATTTACTGACTGTTGGCCTTGATGAAACATTTGAGATAAAATTCGATTTTTTATCATTTATTTTCGTAGCGCACCCTGAGGCTGTTTGGAAAATGTGAAACCGAAACTATTTAAATCCAGCAGATTTGACCATTTCGTGAATTGATTTAGGAACTGTTAAGCTCAGAAACACTTCTGATAAAACGTCAGCTAAGAAATATAGTTTTTATCAGGAAAGAAATAATAGTTTTTTACCTTGTTTTCTGGAAAATTCCTTCGTGGTGGCAGCCATTTTAACTGACGACGTCAGTCGACGTCGTTCAAAACTCCGCCTTCTGTTCTCTGATTGGTCTGTTAATCTGCCAATCCGCCTTCTGTTCTCTGATTGGTCCGGTCAAAAATCGACCGGAGGAATCGTTGTCTATGGGACAAATCCCAGACCCAGCAGTGAAGGGAAATAGAATTGAGCGGAGCTGTGCAGGTATGGCGAGGGCCAGGCTAGTCATACGCTATAAACAATCAGACAATCAATCAGATGGCAGTTCATTACAGTCCTGATAAAACACTGTCCTTAAAAACCATAAAACAGTCACACACACAAACACACAATTTCAGTTGAACATGTTATATTTACATGTCTATGTCCATCTGGACAGTCAGAGAGACATTCAGCAGGTAGACAGTCAGAGAGACATTCAGCAGGTAGACAGTCAGAGAGACACTCGGCAGGAGGACAGTCAGAGAGACACTCAGCAGGTGGACAGTCAGAGAGACATTCAGCAGGTAGACAGTCAGAGAGACACTCAGCAGGAGGACAGTCAGAGAGACATTCAGCAGGTGGACAGTCAGAGAGACACTCAGCAGGTGGACAGTCAGAGAGACATTCAGCAGGAGGACAGTCAGAGAGACATTCAGTAGGTGGACAGTCAGAGAGACACTCAGCAGGTGGACAGTTAGAGAGACATTCAGCAGGTGGACAGTCAGAGAGACATTCAGCAGGTGAACAGTCAGAGAGATACTCAGCAGGAGGACAGTCAGAGAGACACTCAGCAGGAGGACAGTCAGAGAGACACTCAGCAGGTGGACAGTCAGAGAGACATTCAGCAGGTGGACAGTCAGAGAGACACTCGGCAGGAGGACAGTCAGAGAGACACTCAGCAGGTGGACAGTCAGAGAGACAGTGGTTTGGACATGTCCAGAGGAGGGACAGTGGTTTGGACATGTCCAGAGGAGGGACAATGGTTTGGACATGTCCAGAGGAGGGACAGTGGGTATATTAGTAGAAGGATGTTAGACATGAAGCTGCAGGAAAAAGACAAAGAGGAGATATATGGATGCAGTTAGCGAGGACATGAAGGTAGTTGGAGTGAGGACAGAGGATTCAGAGGACAGAGTGAGGTGGAGGAGGATGACTCGCTGTGGCGACCCCTGAAAAGGGAAAAGCCGAAAGAAGAAGAAGCGTTAACATTTAACTTGACCACTGCAGCGTGACAAGCTGTGAACGCTGTATTGTAACATAAAGAGAGGTTTTAATGTTTTCACCGTGATTTTTGTGCTAAATTTGCTCTTATGTTTCATTTTTCACCTCAAAGCGGAGTGAGCAGACAGCCCCTACCCTTCCCCAAAGAGCGTCGTTACGTCATCACGGTCAAACTGCAGTGATGCAGGTAAGATGAAAATAGAAGTGACGTGCATTTGGTGAAAACTGAGAATTGTTTTGTAACTTTTTCATATTTTTACATGTTTTCAGCTAGTCCTGCAACTTTTATCAGAATCACAGTCAGAATATTGTCATTTGCACCACATGTGGTACATGTGATGAAACGAGATTATGTACACATGGTCCCAGTTACATCCAACAACAAAATGTAAGAGAAAAACAGTAATAATATCTAGGATATAACTAAGAAAAACATCAACTAGAAATACACTAATCACTAATGTAATAGAAAAACATCATTATAAACAGCAGCACGAACCTGAGTCTGTATGAGCAGATGGTCACAAATGAACACACAACAACAAGAAAACCGATCAGCATCAACATGATGTGATATTTTGCAGTATTTATTCTTATTATTTATTTATTCATGAGTCTAACAGCCTCAGGGTAGAAGCTGTTCCTCTGTCTAATGGTTCTACATTTCATGCTCCTTAACCTCCGTCCTGAGAGGAGCGGGGCAAAGACTGTGTGTGCTGGGTGAGTGGGGTCTTTCATGATGCAGGTGGCCCTCTCCCTGCATCTGGAGGTGTAGATGTCTGTGATGGTGGGGAGACTGACTCCAACATCTTCTGTGCAGCCTTCACCACTCTCTGCAGAGCCTTTCTTTCTGCAGCTGTGCAGCCTCCATGCCACACGTTGATGCTGGAGCACAGGATGCTCTCCATTGCACACATGTAGAAGGAGGTGAGGACTGACAACACCATCGCCCATGATCGGGTCATCAGAGACTCTACTTCCTCAGACGGCTGAGAAGATCTGGTCTGGGAAGCTCAGTCCTCACCTCCTTCTACAGGTGTGCAGTGGAGAGCATCCTGTGCTCCAGCATCAACGTGTGGCATGGAGGCTGCACAGCTGCAGAAAAAAAGCTCTGCAGAGAGTGGTGAAGGCTGCACAGAGGTCTGTTGGAGTCAGTCTCCCCACCATCACAGACATCTACACCTCCAGATGCAAGAAGAGGGCCACCTGCATCATGAAGGACCACACTCATCCAGCGCATACACAATCTTTGCCCTGTTCCCCTCAGGAAGTAGGTTGAGCATCAAATGTTGAACCACTTGAGGAACAGCTGCTACCCTGAGGCTGTTAGACTCATGAATAATACATGATAAGAATAATCACTGCAAAATATCACATCATGCTGATCTGTTTTCCTGTTGCTGTTCATTTGTGACCATCTGCTCATACGGACTCATGCTCGTGCTGCTGCTTGTATTGATGTTTTTCTATTACGGTACATTGGTGCTTAGTGTATTTTTAGCTGATGTTTTTCTTAGATCATATCTTAGATGTTACTACTGTTCTTCTCTTACATTTTTTTGTTGTTGGATGTTACTGGGACCCGGTGTAAATAATCTCGTTTCATCACATGTACCACATGCGGTGGTAGAGGTTTTAATGTTTTCAATGTCATTTCTGTGCAAAATATGCTCATATTTTTCTTTTTTTAACCTCAAAGCAGTGAGCAGACAGACGAACAGCGTCATTACATCATCACGTTGCAGTGTCGTTACACCATCACGTAGTCTGCAGTGTCAAGTAGGTATCAGAATACTGTATAAGTGACGTGCAATTGGTGAAAACTTAGAATTGTTTTGTAACTTTTTTATATTTGTAGCCGAACGGGTATGGGTAAAAAAATACTTTAGGCAACTTTTAGTTTAAAAAAAATAATCTATTTAAAAAAATGAATTTGGTTAAAAACTTTATTAAAAGTTACCCTTTAGGCACTTTAGACCCGTTGCAGAAGATGAGGCAGGAGACACTTCACACAAACACCAATAAATTGCACAATTTGTTTAATAAAAAATCCTAAATTTAAAATACACAGTTAAAAAGGCAGTAATAACTCCTGGCAACAATGAAAGTGCAATTCGATAAAGACAGTAGTACACCACGGCAGAATTAATACCACCGCCTGGGAGATGTCCAATTAATCAAGCCACAGCTGTCCAAAGAGTTCGTCCTGGGAGAACCGTTGCGTTGCAGCAGACACCATCCACGCCGGCACCAAGACGATTAGTCCGGGCTGAACCCCAGTCCGGGCTGAACCCCAGTCGGCCCTGATCAGCCAGACAGGACGGGTGATGCAGCCAGCCTTAAGCTGACCAGAACAGTGGGCATCAAATCAGCAGCCAGGACAGCAAGACGACAGCCAGTGGACAGCTCGAACAGCAGGTGAACAAAACGGTGAAGGACAAACAGCAGCAGCTAATAAACAAAGATTAGAATTAAAAGCTGAACATAAAACAGAAAGACGAACTAGCGCTTTACTCACCACGAGCTCCACCTCAACAGTAGAGGGAAGCAGGAGGCTTGTACATTTGGTCGTGGAACAGTAGATCACGGCGACCTTAAAGCGCACATTCAGTTACGCTGGCGCGACCCAGCCAGCAGACGCCAGGGTCTGAACCGGAAGGCGGATGACGTGAAGTCAACCACTGAAGCCTGGCCCTTTTTATACCGGAAGCCAGCCTTGGACCCAATCACATCCCGCACTCATGTGGTGCGTTCAATGTCCGTAGGGACATCCTGCCACATATTTTTACATGTTTTCAGCTAGTCCAAGAGGTGTACAACTTTAATCAGAGTCTAATCATCTTTATTGTCATTTGCACCGCATGTGGTACATGTGATGAAACAAGATTATGTACACAAGGTCCCAGTTACATCCAACAACAAAATGTGAGAGAAAAACAGCAATAACATGTAGGATATAACTAAGAAAAACATCAACTAGAAATACACTAAGCCCTAATATAATAGGAAAACATAATTACAAACAGCAGCACGGACATGAGTCTGTATGAGCAGATGGTCACAAATGAACACAGAAACAAAAAAACAGATCAGCATGTTGTGATGTTTTGCAGTAATTACTGTTTTCTAATTGTTTATTTATTCATGAGTCTAACAGCCTCAGGGTAGAAGCTGTTCCTCAGTCTAGTGGTTCTACATTTGATGCTCCTCAACCTCCTTCCTGAGGGGAGTGGGGCAAAGAGTTTGTGTGCTGGGTGAGTGGGGTCTTTCATGATACAGGTGGCTCTCTTCCTGCATCTGGAGGTGTAAATGTCTGTGATGGTGGGGAGACTGACTCCAACATCTTCTGTGCAGCCTTCACCACTCTCTGCAGAGCTTTTCTTTCTGCAGCTGTGCAGCCTCCATGCCACACGTTGATGCCGGAGCACAGGATGCTCTCAACGGCACACGTGTAGAAGGAGGTGAAGACAGACAACACCACCGCCCTGATCAAAAAAAGGTAATCAGAGACTCTACTTCCTCAGACGGCTGAGAAGAGCTGGTCTGGGAAGCTCAGTCCTCACCTCCTTCTACAGGTGTGCGATGGAGAGCATCCTGTGCTCACACGTTGATGCTGTAGCACAGGATGCTCTCCACTGCACACCTGTAGAAGGAGATGAGGACTGGGCTACTCAGACCAGCTCGTCTCAGCCGCCTGAGGTAGTAGAGTCTCTGATGAACTTTGTTGATCAGGCTGGTTGTGTTGTTGGTCCAGCTGAGGCTATAATTCAAGTGCACACCCAAGTACTTGTAGCTGGAGACCAGTGGTGGAGAAAGTACTCAAACACTGTTTATAAGTAAAAGTACAAATAAACAGACAAAAATGTACTCTAGTAAAAGTAGATGTACCATTATATTGTGTTTACTTAAGTAAAAGTAAATAAGTACTTGCTTTTAAAAATGCTTAAAGTATTAAAGTAAAAGTACTTGCTGAATGTATTGCCTAATGCAATGGTCTACAGTAT
>JBBPBX010059685.1:6993-21685 GCA_038048925.1 Garcialebias charrua
GATTAATGTGTACAGCACCCCTGACAAAGAACCGATCAGAATGTGGAAAATTGACAACAGAGCTGAACTACCTGTTCAAGCAACTCCCCGATCAGCGGGACTAGATTTAAGAACAATGGAGCCAGTGACCTTGATTCCTAATCAGATTCAGATTGTAAAAACTGGGTTAGGTTTGCAGTGTCCTAAAGGGATGTATGGACACATTCTACCCAGATCTGGATTGTCATTAAAAGGGCTCACCATTCAAGCAGGGGTCATTGATGCAGATTATCAAGGGGAGCTGGGCGTGGTCTGTATACATCAAAATGACAGCCCTTTGGTGCTGGAAAAAGGAGACATAATAGCACAAGGAACAGATGCAACAGTTTCAGTGTTGTATTCAGGAGAGGAAAAATGGATAAATGTACCTGTCAAAAAATGTTATTTGAGAGAAAACTAATTGATCTTTCTCTGTCTGTAAGCAGTATTTCTTGTTTCCACAGCTTGATGTTTCCCTGGTCTTTGTTGACGGGCGGATCGAGTTCATCACGGGGCCAAGATGACCGGCGGTCGTGGCAAGCGCCAACCAAATGGCAGTGTCGGCTGTTTGGGCACCGTGTTCCTGGTCAGCCTCGCGCGCGCTCCTCAACACCAGGACAAATGCTGAGTGAGGTAGAAAAACCTCATGTTGTTGTACGAGCAAAGATGCTTCAGACAAAAATAAAAAGCAACCTGACCTGTACATCCAATAACCTTTGCTGGGTTAGTCAAGTTGCCAGTGACTGTCCGATTTACATGTGCCCAAAATGCTTCAGAGGGCATGATGTCCCAATAACCATGACTGTACATTGGAAGGTGCTGTTCCCACCTTTACCACGTTGCTCGAGAATTAAAAGGGCGTGGTATGACACCTTACTGGGAGGAACTGGAACTGTCTTGGGTTTGTCAAATACAATTGATGGCGAGGTGACCAGATCCATGTTGTCCACTACGGGGCAGCATACATCGACAGCAATCCATCAGGTTGGGGTGTGGATGCCATCAGTGGTAATGACCCAAGTAGAGACTGCCAAACTGCTCCTTAAAGGACTGGACTGGCAATTAAAAATGTGGGGTGAAACAGAAGAGATACTTCAGAACTTGACACAGGCTTTGAATTGGACCACGTGTAGTCTACAATCCTTACATGCACAGGTGCAGAAGGAGCGCTTCCAAAGGGTGGTGACGACGAAGAATCATCATGAATGGCGCAGGTTGTGGAACATCTCGAGTACATATTGGTTGGTTTTGAAACCAGAAATGACAAAATGTGATGAAAAAATGTGTGAGGGACATTGGGTACAATATCTGATTAATGACACAACTACAGTATGCAAGTATCATGTTTTACCTGTAATTACTGTACAAGGGTATTGGTTTTTGAAAATAAAAGGTGAATGGTTTGAGCCAAGGACAAACTTCACTTATGACATGCAACTGTGCGAGACTGCAGACAAAGGAGTGATATGTATGTTGCAAACAGGTCACATTAACCCGTGTATAACCAGAGATGGGGTGTTGTGTGATTGGGTTCATGAACCAGCTAGGGACATGCTATGGCAGATCGGACCACACACGTTATGCGTAGCAACAATTAAGAGCCATCCACAATTACCCACGGTGCCTTTCTCTGGCTGTTTGTATGGTGTTCACTTGTGGAGTTGGAACAACCAGACTTATCGATTAACCAATTACAGTTCAAGCACCCGTCTGACTGAGGTACAGTGGCAATTTCTGCATGTACCGTGGCGGGTCTCCCTGGCTCGTTTCAAGCGCGCGTTGAACGATTCCATGGAGCTAAAACAGATGATTGAATCCCATAAGTCTAACGTTTCTGATTAACAGTGTCCACATACATTGCACAGGGGAAGGTTTTGCATGCGGCTAAACTCATCGAACAAGCGTCGGCCCACCATTGGTGGGACATATTCACAGGAATGTCATCGACGGCGCGAGCATATGCAGTCCCTCCTTTACTAATTTTAGTGCTTTGCTTAGTAGTATTAACTTTGTGTAACGTGTGCACATGTTTTTATATTAAACGCACAAAAGATCGTATAATTAGATTAGTTTATAACACAGCTCTGGAATGAAGATTACGGGTACAATAAGATCATTGGTTTGGAACTCAGAGAACTACTATTGAAATAGATACAACAGTAAGACCTGATACGTTAGTACGGGATTATTGGGTTAGTGGAAATAGGATATATCAAGTCATTGTTCATGAAGGTGATCGGGTTTCTTTCCTTGATTTGGTTTGCGCGAGTGTGGAAAGATGGATGGGCATATATTGGCGAGTGCCCTATGAGGTCACAGGACAAAATTTTCAAAATTAGTCAAAAATCAAAGGGTGGGATGAGGAATGAAATAAACCAGAGAAATATTATGCTTTCTGACTATTTTATCAAATTTAAGTGTATTCATTAAAACTGACCATATACTTAGTGTCAGGCTAACTTTTTAGTGAGGCAGTTTTTGCTTTGAAGACACTGACTATGTGGAGGGGCAAGGGCCCTGCTCTTTTTCACATATAACTTTGTTTTTATTGGCAAAAGTTGCAACAGTCTAATCAAAGTAACAAATGTTATCCCTCACCCGTGCCTTGCACCGACTCACACAAAAACATGTTTGTATTAAGATGAGAGAGTGAAGTCATTATAGACACGCACGCACACGCACCATGCATACACATTCACACACCTCAAAGGTATAAAATAAGGAGGCGCTCGGATGGATTTCCGAAGTCTACCGTGGGTCTGATCAACGCCCGGTTTTGCATTGAAGAAAATATCTCCCACTGAACGAAGCGGCTTCCTCGTTTGTATCAATGGTGAGGGATTCTGATCTTTTTATTTCAATGCTTTTTTCTGAGTGTGTGTGAAAGCTTGAGGCTTTTTCTGTTGTTCGTGGGAGGGTTTAAAATTGATGCTTAACCCTAGCAAATAACAGTATGTGTTGTTTTGAGCATTTTTATGCTTTGCAGAGTTTCATTGTATCTGTGGCAACTTTTTATTAAAGCATACTGAAGTATCCAGTTCTGAGAGTGTGTTTTCATTGTACCGACCTTTTTCCCGAGTCCTGCACATTTAAAATAAAATATCATAAGACAGGGTGTCTATGAGTGCACACCTAATTCTCCAGCTCCCCGGGCGCTGACCACGGCTGCTCACTGCACCACCTGGTGGTGGTTGGGTTAAATGCAGAGACCAATTTCGTCTGTCAACTACGGGAAACATACACAGATGACAAAAATGTGACATTTATTTATTATTTTTTAACACAAAAAACTTTCTCACATATTACCACACAACACAAAGATTTTAACACTAGACTCTGTGTCATCAAACGGGTTATTCACTAAACTCTCGGTCATGTGCTCATTCAGTTTGCACTACTTCTCATATTTGCACTAATGTTTGTATTACATCACTGCCTATAGTCATACTACTGTTTACATTCACTGTTTACATACTACTGTTTACATTCAATGTTTACATTTATTAATACTGTTTACATTTATTACTACTGTTTACATTTATTACTACTGTTTACATTTACACTACTTTTATATCTACACCACTGCTGATACATATACAGTATTCTCTGACCAGCCTTATTTAAGGATGCCCAATGTGCCTTACTGCATATGCCACTTTTGCCTCTATACCAACATCAACTACTACCTCATACATATACAGTATTTTCTGGTGTATAGGTCGCACCTGTGTATAGGTCGCATTGTCCAATTATCACCAATAGATTGGAAAAATCCCTAGATAGGTCGCACTGGTGTATAGGTCACACCTATGTTTAGCTCTGCTGCAAATGTCTGCCACAGGAGCGCACAGCAAGGCTTTTAAGAAGATTAACACTTAAAAACAATAATTTGTTTGATAAAAAGTATAGCAAATATATGTCTGAGCAGAACTTTTTGTTAATAAATGAACGTAATTGTGAAAAGAGCTGGATTTAAAAATTTGTTTCACCGAAAGTGATAACAAACCATATATAGGTCGCACCTGAGTATAGACCCCTTTCACGGCTCGTCATCAACCCTGGAAATATACCGGAAGTAGCCATCTTGGCGACATAGCGGTGTTAGCCTCAAAGCTATTGTAGTGGTGCGTCGCGTCTGGTCACACAAAATCAAAAAATGGTGAATTATTATCGTGTCCATGGCTGCCACAATCGGTCAGATTGAGAGAAAAACCTACAGTTTTACAGATTACCACTCGTGATCACAAATCAAGGTGAAGCAACTCAGCAGTTATCAGAGGAACGTCGACGTCTGTGGCTGCCAGGCTAAACCAGAACCTGGATTGAAAACAACTGAGCAACATCCGAATTTGCTCTGCACACTTTGTGTCAGGTAATATATTTCTTACAGTAGATTATAGTGAATTAGGGCATTACACGAATCATAAGTTTATTGAGCACGAGGACAGAGCTTCAAAACACCTTTCTCTGGGGAGGTCACGTGACCCGGACCAATATGGACGCTTAAAAGTTTGCTCTGCCCCAGGACTCTACTAATTATCCGACTTTCTACCTCTGACACTTTTATTTTGTAAGACATCGAAGATGCCGAAGCCACGAGACAAGGAGTTTCCTATCTTTACATCGACGGGCAAAACAAGAGCCGCTCAGCAGCAAATACGCGAGGCTAGCGAGGCAGAGCTAGCTGCTGCTAGCACACCAGAGCTAACGCCAGCAAACCAAACTACCATGGAGCAGATTTTGGCTGAGTTAAAGTCTGTGTCTTCCAGGGTAACTGGAATGGATGAAAATGTTGGCGCCCGTCTCGATGGCATTGATGGCACTCTGAGTGAGATAAAGGTGTCCATTACCTCTGTGGAGGACTCTCTCTCATCTTTGGCTAGTCGAGCGTCACAGCTGGAGAAGCGCGTAGAGGAGGCTGAGGAAAGGATTTCTGCTGCGGAGGACCGCTCGGAGGACCACAGCTCTCGCTTAGCCTCCATGGAAAAGACGGTGGAGCGCCTCTCGATGAAAGTCGATGATTTGGAGAACCGTGGCCGCCGTAAGAACTTGAAGATAATCAATCTCCCGGAGGGGACGGAGGGCTCGGTCCCCTTGGGGGATTTCCTCCAGTCAACTCTCCCAGCTCTGGTTGGCCTTCCTTCCGACTTCCCTTCACTGGAGATCGAGCGGGCCCACCGGGCCCTGGCCCCAGCCCCCGACCCGGGCAAGCCTCCGAGGAGTGTGCTGGTCCGGTTTGTGAAATTTCCACAGCGGGAGGCTGTTCTTAGAGCTGCTTTGAAGAAACGGGATATCCAACATGGCGGCTCCCAGCTGCGCTTCTACCCCGATTTGTCCTCCGAGGTCCTGCGTAAACGACGCGAGTTTGACACCGTGAGGAGAGCGCTGGCTCAGCTTAACATGTACCGTGGATTCGCTTATCCAGCTCGCCTCCGGTGTCTGCATGAGGGTCGGATTCGCCTTTTTGATACTCCGGAGTCGGCTACTTTGTTTCTGGACTCGATTAAGTAAGGTAACTTTTCGTTCTCCATTGCTTTTCCTGTTGTTGATGACGAAGTAGAGAGTCGGACATCTTGCTCAGTTCTCTCTGACTGTTCCATCTTTTTTCACATTAAGTTTTGAACTATGAAAAAAAAATAATTTCATTTACTACATCTTAGGGTGCGTTGAACTATATTATGGCATTTAAATGCTCTCTCTTTTTTCTATTATGGAGACTGGACACAGAAAAATAATTTCATTTTATTTCATACATTTTAGGGTGTATTGAACTATATTACTGTATAGCATTTAAATGCTCTCTGTTCTATCGTAGAGACTGGAAGCGAATAGAAATAAGGCAATGCGTGCTGGTACTGGACTTTTATTCGCTTACCCATGCATCATTATTATTTCACTTTATTAAAGGGATTGTGACATGATTTTTTTACTATTCATAAAATTGCTCAAAATATATATATTTTATCATTTAAATATGTTTGTTTTTGCAAACAAAATGATAAATCACTTTAATTTTGCTTTAAAAGTGATTTTGAACTTCAAGCCGTGTTTAATCATGGGAAATCCCATTACACGCGAACGCACCATCTGTGATGTCACACTGGGCAGAGCTCTGGGCTTGTCACAGTGCGCAGGTATGAGCAGCTCGACATGAAGGAAGTCTGATACAGCATCAGACCTAAATTAGATCCTGTTGTTTCTTGTTCCATCACCCAAACAATTTTCTGCTTCCCAAAATGAAGACAAATAGCTCAAATCTTCACATAGATTGCTAAATTCGTCCAGTTTTAAATTGTCCGCTATTAAAGACACCACAGCCCTCTGCCCAGTGTGACATCACATATGGTGCGTTCGAGTGTAATCGGATTTCCCATGATTAAACACGGCTTGAAGTTCAAAATCACTTTTAAAGCAAAATTAAAGTGATTTATCATTTTGTTTGCAAAAACAAACATATTTAAATGATAAAATATATATATTTTGAGCAATTTTATGAATAGTAAAAAAATCATGTCACAATCCCTTTAATATTTCTATATTTTTGTACACATCTTATTTTCCCTTTTTTTTTTTTTTTTTTTTTTTTTAACGGAGAGAAGACTGTAGGTGGTTAATATTTATCCTGGGGCATTGATGCGGTTTTTGGGTGTCCTGTTTGTTTCTGTGATCACACTGTTAAGTTATAGCTTTGTTAAGTTAAACTTAGATTTTATAGTGACTTTTTTTGGGATGTTTTTTTTCTGCCAATTGGGGGCAGGATGTGGGTGGGTATGTGCTGTTTGTCATGGGGTTTTGTCTTGTTTTGTTCGTAGCTGCTCCACAATAATTCTGTTTTTCTCCCCTTCATGTTTCCTTTTGGTCTCAGTACTTCATCCATTTTCTTTTAATATCATTTATGGTACGTTAAGTCAATATGCCTCGGCCACTTAGTCTCATTTCCTGGAATGTCCAGGGACTAGGTCATGTAATTAAGAGGAAGAAAATCTTGACTTTTTTAAAAAAACAACAAGTTGATATTGCACTCCTCCAGGAGACTAGGCTATCTGATATGGAACATCTGAAACTAAAAAGAGATTGGGTGGGCAATGTTTATTTTTCTTCTCACCCGCAGAACAAAAAGGGCTCAGCCATCCTCATTAATAAGAAACTCCCCTTCACTTTGGTGTGTGAGGAAAGAGACTTGGAAGG
Organism: Garcialebias charrua; assembly: GCA_038048925.1. Taxonomy (NCBI): domain Eukaryota; kingdom Metazoa; phylum Chordata; class Actinopteri; order Cyprinodontiformes; family Rivulidae; genus Garcialebias; species Garcialebias charrua. Next base: position 14,200 of record JBBPBX010059685.1, read on the forward strand.
TAGATTTATTCTGATTAAGGGTTTAATTGCTGGCCAATCTATAACCATACTTAACGTTTATGCCCCTAACAACGATTCACCTAATTTCATTTCGCAAATAATTTTACTGTTTAACCAGCATTGTGACGGTCTGGGCTTGCTGGCGGGCGACTTCAATTGCATAATGAATGCGGGTTTAGACAAATCCTCTTTGGCACCTGTATCCAACCCTAAAGCCTCCTCTGCTCTTAGAGAACTAGGTTCAGACATTGGGCTGATCGATGTGTGGCGTCAACTGAACCCTAAAGTAAAAGACTACTCTTTTTATTCACATCCTCATAACTCATACTCTAGAATTGATTATTTTTTTATCCCCAAAAGTTACTTACATTCTGTTCTGTCTTGCTCTATGGGTTCAATTGCTCTCTCAGATCATGCCCCTATTTATTTACAACTTGATTCCGCTTTTAATACTGTGAGGACTCCCATCTGGAGATTTAATACCTCGTCCCTGAACAATAACCCTTTTTGCACCTTTGTTAAGAATGGTCTTTTACAGTATTGGTCTGACAATGAATTGTCCCCAGTTTCTTCTGCCATGATTTGGGATGCGGCCAAGGCCACCCTACGAGGGCAGCTCATCTCTTACAGCGCATTTCAGAAAAGAGTTCTGGAGGAAAATAGAAAAAAACTGGAGAACGAGGTGTCCAGGTTGGAACATATACATAAACAGTTTCCTACGTCAGGGAATCTCAAGACTTTAATCGCTGCTAGAACAAAACTAAATATGGACTATACCCGCCATGCCCAGAAGCTGTTACTTTATACCAAACAGAAATATTACGAATTTGGTAATAAGTCAAGCCGTTTGCTTGCCTATCAATTAAAGAAACAAATTAATGATCGCTCTATTAACAGGATAAGAACATGTAATGGGGACGTTACTTGTGACCCATCTGCTATTAATAACACCTTCAAAGATTTTTATAAAACTCTCTACACGGCTGGTAAAACCGAGTCAGATATTGGTTCTTATTTAGATGGTATTCCCCTGCCCTCAATTTCAGAAGAGGCTGGCTCTGCCCTTGATGCGGCCTTTACACCTGAGGAGGTCTGGATGGCAATCCAATCGATGCCGAATGGAAAGTGTCCTGGTCCAGATGGATTCCCACTGGAATTTTACAAGAAATTCTGGCCCGAGATTCATCCCATACTTTTACCTGCCATAAACAACATATTAGTAGAAGGGGTTCCTCCGTCCTGGAATTTGGCTTCCATCAGTTTATTGCTGAAGAAAGATAAAAATCCCTTGGATTGCACATCTTATAGACCTATTAGTCTCCTTAATGTTGACTATAAAATTGTTGCCAAGGCGCTGGCGCGGAGACTAGAAAAAATTCTTCCAAATATAATAAACCCTGATCAGACGGGTTTTGTGAAATCTAGATATGGAACAGATAATGTGCGTCGTACACTGAATGTCATTCATTATCTTAATCAGCATAAAGACCCTGCTCTGATTGTCTCTCTCGATGCAGAAAAGGCCTTTGACCGAGTAGAATGGCCCTTTCTATTCGCTGTTTTACAGAAATTTGGGATGGGGCCTAATTTTATTAACCTGATTAAAGCCTTTTATTCTAATCCAGTAGCCATGGTAAACACTAATGGTTTTCTGTCAGATGGTTTTTCTGTTCAGAGGGGTTGTAGACAGGGGTGTCCCCTGTCACCTTTGTTGTTTACGTTGTTCATTGAACCTTTAGCGGAGATTATTAGATCCAGTACGGACATATCTGGAATTAGAATAGGTGGAGATAATCATGTGATTTCTCTTTTTGCGGATGATGTCCTTTTATACTTGAAAAACCCAGATACATCAATCCCGGCGGTACTTAGCTCCATAGATAGGTTTGGTGTCCTTTCAGGTTATAAGATTAATTTGGGTAAGTCTGTTGCTTCTCCTTTCAATATTCCTCAAGATATGGTGCTTCAGTCTACCTTTCGTATGTCTGAAAAAGGGTTCAAATACTTAGGCATTTTTGTCACTCCTGACCTGAAAGACTTATTCTCTTCAAACTACTCCCCCCTAGTCCTGAACATTAAGAATGATCTGTCGAAATGGTCTACTTTACCTATATCACTTCTCGGTAGGGTTAATACAATAAAAATGAATATTCTCCCTCGTTTAAATTATTTATTTCAAAATCTCCCTTGCTACTTGTCTCTCACATTTTTTAAATCCCTTAATTCTCACATTTCTCGTTTCATTTGGAACAATAAGCATCCACGAGTTAGGTTTTCCACGCTTACTAAATCCAAACATTTGGGAGGTTTGTCTCTACCCAATATGCAGCTTTATTACTGGTCCGCTCAGCTTAAAATTATGTCTGACTGGTTTTCTAGTAGAGACAACTGTTTATGGTTTGACCTTGAGTCTTTATCATGCAGTCCCAGAAGGTTAAGCTCCCTCCCCTTTATCAATAATTTAGATCAACTGGATACAGTAAAGGAAAATGTGGTAGTTTACAGTACTTTATTAGCCTGGAAAGACATAAAGAAATACCTGAACATCCCTTCATTTCTTTCGATTCGATCCCCTCTGACTTTAAACCCAGACTTACCAGTTTCCATTAGAAGTATTGGCTTACTGAATTGGTCCTCTTCTGGTCTGACTGACTTTTCTGATCTTTTGATTTCCGGATCTATTAAATCATTTAATCAAATCAGGGACGAGAGTAACATTCCTCAAAAAGATTTTTACAAATACCTTCAAATACGGCATTTTATGGAGTCATTGTTTAGGTCTAATGCTTTTCGTAGGGAGTTGACGGATCTGGAAAATACTTTGGTTTCAACCAAATCCCCCAAGGGTCTGATCTCTAAGTTCTATGTATCCTTACTTAGTTCTGAACTGTCAAGTTTTGACTCTGTCAAGCGGCTGTGGGAACAGGATCTGGAGGTGAAATTTAGTTCTTCAGATTGGCTCAAGATTTGCAGGGGAACCTTTCCTCAATGTACTTCTATTTCTATACATGAACAAAATTTTAAATTATTTTACAGATCTTACTATACCCCTGTTCGTCTTCAGAGAATGTTCCCCGACCGCTCCAACTTGTGCTGCAAATGTTTGAAGCATAGAGGTACTTTTTTCCACCTGTTCTGGTCATGTGACACACTGCAGACTTTTTGGAAGGGCATTCATTCGGTGACTGAAAAGATTTTGGGTGGTTGCTTTTCTTTATCTCCTATATTTTATCTCCTAAATGTTTCCCCTAATCATTTGGATGCACAGTCTAAATCTTTGTTTATAATTCTTTGCTTTCTTGCCAAGAAGTGTATTTTGCTACAATGGATTTCACCACATCCCCCCACAGTAAACATGTGGCTCACGCAGATATCTGTCATCCTTCCTTTAGAAAAGCTGACCCACGATCTTAATCACAAATCAGAAATATTTCTGACATTATGGGGTCCTCTTGAGTCTTTCCTGCTTGGTTCCTAGGATTTTAGTATTTAATTATGTTGTATAGCTCTATTTGTTCTTGTTGTTTTTTATTTTTATTTTTATTATTTTTTATATTATTATTATTATTTTTTTTTTTTATTATTGCTGTTCCTCATTTATTTTGATGGCTGTAAGGTGATATTGACTGGAGGAAGAGTCTGAGACCTTAATTCTTGTTTATGTGGAGTATCTTGTTGTAGTTCTATTTTTGTATGTGGGTATGTGTATATGTGTGGTGTGTGTGTGTGTATGTAGACAGCACAGGGTTTTTCTTTTTTGTGTGTTTGTTTTGTAAATAATTGAAAATCAAAAAAATATTTAAAAAAAAAAAAAAAATGAAAATAATAAAAGAATTGTACAGTCACTTTTGATGTGAAGCTCTGTTTAACAGCTGTCAGTAGTATCAGCTGTGACATCAGTCATAGAGTAAAAGGGCAGAACTCTTCATCCAGACTAATAGCTAGCCAAAAGAGGCCTGTATTGTTTATAAACCTACTTTTTCCTCACAGTGTTATAGTTTTGAAACAAACAAAAGAAATGCTGCATTAAATAATAAAACTACACATCTGCATGACAAATGGCTTGTTACTGTTCTCTGTGTTAATGAATGTATGTGTTCTGCGCACATAGATGGTGTTTATCATGTCATCAGCGCTGAGGCTGCCAATTGATTAGAGTCAGAGTCAGAGAGTCTTTATTGTCATTTGCACCACATGTAGTACATGTGATGAAAACGAGATTATGTACACAGGGTCCCAGTTACATCCAACAACAAATGCAAGAGAAAAACAGTAATAACATCTAGGATTAACTAAGAAAAACATCAACTAGTAATACACTAAGCCCTAATGTAGTAGAAAAACATCATTATAAACAGCAGCACGAACATGAGTCTGTATGAGCAGATGGTCACAGATGAACACAGCAACAAGAAAACAGATCAGCATCAGCATGATGTGATATTTTGCAGTGATTATTCTTATTATTTATTTATTCATGAGTCTAACAGCCTCAGGGTAGAAGCTGTTCCTCAGTCTAGTGGTTCTACATTTGATGCTCCTCAACCTCCGTCCTGAGGGGAGTGGGGCAAAGAGTGAGTGTGCTGGGTGAGTGAGGTCTTTCATGATGCAGGTGGCTCTTTTCCTGCATCTGGAGGTGTAAATGTCTGTGATGGTGGGGAGACTGACTCCAACAGACTTCTGTGCAGCCTTCACCACTCTCTGTAGAGCTTTCCTCTCTGCAACTGTGCAGCCTCCATGCCACACATTGATGCTGGAGCACAGGACGCTCTCCACTGCACACCTGTAGAAGGAGGTGAGAACTGGGCTGCTCAGACCAGCTCGTCTCAGCCGTCTGAGGAAGTAGAGTCTCTGATGACCTTTCTTGATCAGGCTGGTGGTGTTGTTGCTCCAGCTGAGGTTATCATTCAAGTGTACACCCAAGTATTTGTAGCTGGAGACCACTTCCACTGCAGATCCACTTATGTTCAGTGGGGCGTGGGTGTGTTTGTTCCTTCTGAAGTCCACAATCATCTCCTTTGTCTTCTTCACATTCATGTGAAGGTTATTCTCTTTGCACCAGCTCTCCAGGTGTTCCACCTCCTGTCTGTAGCTGGACTCATCATTGTTTGTGATGCATCCCACCACCGCTGTATCATCTGCAAACTTAACAATATGACAGCCTGGATGTGTGGCTGTACAATCATATGTGAGCAGAGTGAACAGAAGAGGGCTCAGCACACATCCTTGAGGAGAGCCAGTGCTGAGGGTAATGGTGGAGGAGGAGAAGTTGTGGATCTTCACGGACGGTCTGTTAGCACATCTGATCAGTCAAAGCTTTCTCAGCTGATTCAATGATTTACATTTGTAGTTGACTGATACATTCAGCATCATCAGGACATAGACATTTACACCGTCCAGACTCTGCATGCAACTATTCGGACCTTAGGTTGAGAAAACAACAACAAAGTAAACAGCATACTGCATACACAAAAGCGTATTGCATAAGTTTAATATTAGCAGATGAAGCAATATTTCACACTTAAGACATTTGGATAACATGTTTTATAAGCCTGAAAAATCATAACATTGGTTCTTGTTTGGCTAGCTGTTAGCCTGGCCCAGAGGAAAACATTTTCTCCACACTGTGCTCTGTGACAGATGCCATGGCTCATAAGGTACTAATAATGATAACTATTTGACAGAACATTAGCCTACTTTAAAACTGACCAGATTATTCCCTTTAAAGGTTCAGTATGTAACTTTTCTAACAATATATTTTTAACACATTTCTTCACTCTGTCACTATCTACTGACATACTGGTTTTAGACAAGTAATCTCTGAAAAAAACTATTGTCCCCTTGCTTCTCTAAAAGCATTTCTAAAAAGCCACAGTGACCCACCGTTAACCAGCCAATAAAAACAGAGTTTGTAACCAGCCAATAAAAACAGAGCTTGAATTTGAATCAGCCAATAAAAACAGAGCTTGAATTTGAATCAGCCAATAAAAACAGAGCTTGAATTTGAATTTCAGCAGAGCAAGGGCAAGAGCAAGCCTCAGAGCCATATATGGCTCTGAGGGGGAGGGACCAGAAACGTGTCTCTGTTCAAAATTTTCCTAAGTTCCAACATGTTCCAGAAATTACATATTGAACCTTTAACCTAAAGCTACCGAGCAGCAAATAGTAAACAATAAAGTAAACTGATGGCTTTTCATTAATCTAGCAGACATGTGAAAACTTCAAGTTCAGTTTCTTGTAGTGTTCATCCCTGTTTAGTCTTTCTTGAATCTGCACCATCTCCTGTTCTCCAGCAGATTGTGAGAGTGTAACTTTGATGCTGCCTAACATCCTGCAGCAGGTTTCTCCCTGCTCGATTTAAAACTGAAGTGTAGCCTACACCTTCTGTTTTACAAACTCAGACAAACTTTTCTTCCAATACAACTAATTTCAGTTTGCAAGGCTGTTAGTTATTATCCATCCACTAACGTTTTTGTGCAGGGTTGAGGTAGAACTAGTGCTTATATCCACTGGTCATTGTACAAAAGGCAGTGCGCACCATGAACTTATCACAAGCCCATCACAGTACCACATAAAGACAAACAAAGCAGATACTGATGACATATCTCTAGAATATTTTACCATATGGAATATGGCCCATGGCAGCACGCACCCGACTTTTATGGCCCGTCCTGCAGATGGTTAGTCCACAGGAAGGCAAACCCATGCTGGCCCTTTGGGCTGAACCCAGCCGGGCCCCATGGGTAGAGACCCGCTCCCCCAGGCCTGGCTCCAGGGTGGGGCCCCCAGTAACCCACGTTCAGGTAAGGGGCACTGAGTTCCTTGCTGTGTCATGTCCATAAAAATCTTCTGAATCACTCTGTCTGGCCTGTGACCTAGGACCAATCTGCCATGGGAGACCCTACCAGGGACAACGATAATTGCCCCCGACAGCATAGCTCCTAGGATCATTCAGGCGCACAAATTCCTCCACCACAAAAAGGTGGCGATTCAAGGAGGAGTACACACGCCTTGGAATCCTCCCAGAAGAGCTGGAAGAGGAGGCTGTGGAAAGAGATGTCTGGGCCTCCCTGCTCAAGCTGCTGCCCCCGCGACCCGACTTCGGACCAAGCGGAAGATGATGGATGAATTGATGGATGGAATATGTGTACAAGTGTGAGACTAAAACCTGAGGAACGTGGACAAGTAAAAGGCAAAAGGAGTCAGGCCTAAAAGGCTACATCAGATAAAGTATTTAAAATGTGTCTTTAAATGTAGAAAAAAATCAAGCAAAGATCTGACAGAACCTGAGAGACTCATCATCCTTCAGCTGATATTCTAAATCTACTCCATTACAAGTTTTCAATAAAAATTTCTCTGAGCATCAGTGCATTGTGCTTTCTGTTTTATCCTTGGTATGTTTTATAGATTCAACAAAATATCCATCCATCCATCCATCCAGTCCAGTCCGTCTGTATATATGTATATATGTATATATGTATATATG
>JBBPBX010059686.1:0-21685 GCA_038048925.1 Garcialebias charrua
GTGACCTTTGGAGTGGCGAACCGAAGCGTTACCAGTTGAGCTATCGTGACATGCTTATTTCAGATGGTCCACATTCTTTTTAAAGGAACCGCAATTTCTTTTTCCCCACGTCCCCTGGGGGGCTCCGTAGTATACCAGTTTTTCCTGCAACGTTAAGAGTTTTTTTAAACAATACAAAGTTTGTTCTGTGTAAATATGCTCAAAAGAATTCTATACTCTTAAATGTGCACACAAATGCTTCGACACGTCACATTTGCGGGGCAGAGAGAACTTCCGGGTCATATCCGCTGTCAATAAAAGAAATTACAAAATCGAAATTGACCCGTCGTTATCCGTTTTTTCCATTTTCGTTTTGTGCACAAAATCGGAAATCGGATAACGGTTTGTAATCCATGTTTTTGTTTTGGTTCAATAAACGAAAAACGGAAAAACAAGTGTTTTTTTTCATTTTTTTCATTTTTTGTTTCAAATGAAAAAACGAACTGCCTGAATGTACACGGACCTAAACCCCTGTGGATCGGTAACTCCTCCTTCCAAAATCTCCCTGAAAATGGGCGTGTCGAGAGACAAGGAGGGGTGGAGGTAGAGTTGTGCTTTTGTTCACGCCTCCACCAGCAACAGCCTAAAACAAATTAAACCTCTAGACAACATACACCAAGCAACAACAAAGAATAAACATGTAGATGTATTTATCTATTCCACCCATTCCATCCAAAACCAAAGGCCTAAAGAAATGAAAATGAAAAGAAAAATAAAACCGCTTGTCAGGAGTGAAATGCAGCATTTCCATATAAGGTATGCACTTCTCACCTCTGCAGGGGATTGGCTCTGCTTGAACCACCTGTGTGACATCACACATGAGCAGACATGTCACACATGAGCATTTGCACAAATAAGAAAATTAAGGTGTAATCCACCAGTTCAACCCATAGAACTACCGTAAACACATTTTTAGGCCAAATATTGCCAAATATTGCCAATTTACACAGATATGCACAATTATGTGAGAATAAACACAGCCATAGTGCTAGATAACATTTTAAACACATTCTAGGGAGTTTATCAGCTAAAAAAAAGTTAATTTTGGGTTTAGTCGCACTTTAAGTACAAAATAAATAAGATACTTTAGGACTTTTACTCCAGTAATATTCTTACAGGAGACTTTAAAGCTCCACTGACATGATCTTTTAACTTTTCAAAAAATGGCACAACATATATAAATATTAAGATAGACCTCTGACCGTTTTTGCTAAAATAATGTTCAATGAATGAAATTTCCTCTCAAAATATTTTAAATTTAGCGCCGTTTTTTTAGACCGTAAATCCGGATTTTCCGGTCACGTGTCAGCAGAACCGATCTGACGTCACGTCCGATACTGAACTCTGCTCAAACCGTACATTGAATGGACAAAAATATAAACGCATCCGTCGAATTTAGCCAATTAAAACTACATTTTATTTGATTTGGCTTCAGTTCGTGGAGAAAAAGTTATTTTGAGTGATGCACAACGAACGGAAAGGTTTATATTCTCCGTGTTGCTTTTTTTTTTCAAGGGAGGTTTCACATTGAGCACCAGATGGCAGCAGAGCTATCGTGATAACTCTTACAGAAGCAACACGGAGAATATAAACCTTTCCGTTCGTTGTGCATCACTCAAAATAACTTTTTCTCCACGAACTGAAGCCAAATCAAATAAAATGTAGTTTTAATTGGCTAAATTCGACGGATGCGTTTATATTTTTGTCCATTCAATGTACGGTTTGAGCAGAGTTCAGTATCGGACGTGACGTCAGATCGGTTCTGCTGACACGTGACCGGAAAATCCGGATTTACGGTCTAAAAAACGGCGCTAAATTTAAAATATTTTGAGAGGAAATTTCATTCATTGAACATTATTTTAGCAAAAACGGTCAGAGGTCTATCTTAATATTTATATATGTTGTGCCATTTTTTGAAAAGTTAAAAGATCATGTCAGTGGAGCTTTAACTTTTACCAAAGTAATTTTATGATAAGGTACTTGTACTTTTACAAAAGTATTACTTTGAGGTACTTTATACAACACTAATTAACAATTTCTACGGGTATACAATGTTGCTTAAAAGCTAAACATCACACAAAGCCCACAGAGACTGGTTTCCATTGTGGTCCTGTGTATTCTATTCATCTGAGTTCTATCCTGATTACATACAGAAAATGCCCTTTCTGTTAACAAACTGTTCCCTGTTGAACAAACACTAACATTTCTAACCAAAATAAAATCAACATCAATTATGCGCAGACACATGCTCCAAACCTTTCAAAATGTATGCAAAGATGAAGTTGTATGAATGTTTGTGTTTTACAGATGGAACACACAGATGACTAGCAGCGAAGAGCAGCTTTTGAAAGGCAAGTCTGTTGGACATTCCTCACTGTGTCATTAGCAGGTTATTTTTGTTTCTCATTTAATGATTTTAACTTTTCTTCTAAAGACCTTGCCATCCACAAGATGACTTCAGTGCTCACTGAAGTACTTGTGGTGGTGAAGGATCTGTCCAGAGATGTGCAGTTCATCAAGAACCAAGTTGACAGGGCAAAATGACACAAGGTGGTATCCGGGGACCAGCCACCGCAACTTATACATTCCCTGTCCAGCTGCCAGTCACCAGTGAACAAGACTTCATGGGGTGGAGTCATTACTGATGGAAGAATCAGTTCGTCAAAAGATGGTAATTTATTTGATAGACTGAACTGCATTCATTTATTAAATGTAGACCATTTCAATGTGGTCTGGCTCATTTTTCCTCAAGGAAAAATATGCTAAGCTCTCTAGGCACTTGAGCACAAATTCTTATCTAAAAGTTCAAAATGTGCCACAGAACATCTGCTATTAATGAAATGTTTTGAAATTGTTCAAATACTGTATATCAGGGATGTCCAAAGTGTGGCCCGAGGGCCATTTGTGGCCCCTGAAACGATTTTGTGTGGCCCCTGACTTCAGATCAAGAATTATACTTTACAAATTTGTCCCCCTGGCACAGGTGTTTGATGTAGATGGAGAAATTCTATTTGTTATTTGGGCAAATTTATCACAAAGTAAAATCTTATAATTAAAAATATTGGGAACAATAACAATTATTTGTCTTTAAATAACAAAACTCTTAGCTTTTTCTAAATCTATCTAGTGACTTCTACTCAAAAGCTGATTTTGCTTCACTCCAATCTGCTTTAAATTATAGAATAATGTTCCTCATGTACAGCACTTTGTGTCAGCGGCCATTGTTTTAATGCACTTTATTAAAAAAAGTTGATTTGGGGTGCACCGTGTCTACATTTGGCTTTGATCTTTCTCTAAAATCACAGAGTTCTCTGAGTCAGCTTCAGGTGCTTGTAGTTAATCTTAAATATCTTCTAAATTGAACCAGGTGTTTCAATGCCTTAACATCACACAACAATTACAGTGGAGAAACTTGTCAGTTTGGTTTAAAAAAAAAAACTTAAAGTAATTTTTATTTATTTTTTTCTGTGCAGAGATATTCTTGTGCTATATTTTTTAAATGAATATATCCAAAGCTCCTCAGTTGAAAACACTAAAATGGTAGAAAAGATGTTTAAAAACCTCTTTCCTCAGAAGGACACAACACAACTGCATATTTGGTGAGCTTCCTCCCCTGCAAATTACTTTATAGACTGCTGGTGATTGAGAATACAGGTAGTCCCCGACTTACGAGCGAGTTCCGTTACAACGAGGTGCTCGTAAGATGAAAATTTGTAAGTTGAAACACGAAGCACAAGTTCTCGTAAGTCCGGAATTTCGCTCGTAAGTTGGAACGGTTTTGCTAGTGCGACTACAAACACTCGTTTTTCATCGAAAAACTGCTTACTAGTGCATAAAAATGATCGGAAACGTGTGTCCACATGTTTAGCTAACGAACTGTGGTGAAAAAACACAGAAAAACTCGGTATTTTTTGCGTTTTTTTCCAAAAATTCGCCAGCTCGTAAGTCTGGAACCTCGTAAGTAAGAGCGCTCGTAAGTCGGGGACTACCTGTATAATTATGCTCTTAGTGTGCCATATAGTAAAAAATTCTTTTGAATTTCTAAAATGTATTGCATCTTGTCTTTCATGCCTCTTCTGTATGAAATGCAAAAAAAAAAGGATTAATTTTGAATAAAGAAAATGTGAAAGTGCAAGCTATAAGAAATAATCAAAGGACAATGTTCTTGGTGAGCTTAATAGGTGCATGGATATGTTGTCAAGATCGAGTCAAACTAGACATTTGCTTCTCTTTCCAGTTCAGTCTAATTGGATGCTGAGCATTTAATTTTAAAAAATCACACCCGTGTGAAGTGAGTGCTGCTCATCACTGTACCTCATCAAATGTCATCTCATTATGGCCAATGACATTTTGCATCCTCACACAATATTTGTTTATACAAACACTCAAATTTGTCATATTCAGTGGGAATGTGTGGGACAGTTTGTGCACACACCAAAAGCAGAACATGGGAGATAGCACCTCTCAAAAAAAAAAAGAGGGGAGGGGGGTATACAATTTTATCAAATATACACCATCTTCCTCACTCTTATTTTTTTTGTCTTTCAGCTGCTGCTCGGCAGTTTGACCCAAAGCTAACTGACAAGGACTACAGCGGAACTGTCAAGAAGTGGCTTCGTTATGCGCCAGACCGGGAGGGGGGTATCCCAAGGAACCAAAGTGATCCAAACCCAAGCCAAACGTGTCAAACCTAGTCTGAAAAAGCTAAGTCTGGTCCTCTGGACATACAAAAAACAAAGCAAAAAAAAAACTGTAGAAACGTTTCGTCTTTCGTCCGAAAGACTTCCTCAGTCTGAGCTGCTGTATTCAGCTCAGTCTGAGCTGCTGTATTCAGCTCAGTCTTATACCATACCATACCATTTTATTTATAAAGCACTTTAAACAGGAACAAGTCCACACAAAGTGCTGATATAAATAGCACCCTCCCACAGTGGATCAACCAGTTGGCTGATGACAGCCTGAAACCAGCTGCTCACATGAGCAAGGAGGACCATCAGCCTGACGATGGATCGTTAACACCCTGATGGTTGTTTGCTATTCACAGAGGGCTGAGTGATACTGGCAATAACAGCATTGTAAGTGGGGGACAGTTGAACCCAGAGGCCTCCACCTCCGTTTAATGATGGACGGTTTCTTTTCACAAAGATGACCTCCTTTACTCCTCTCTCAAACCATTGTTCCTCTCTATCAAGGATGTGAACATCTTCATCCCTGAAAGAGTGACCGCTGGCCTGGAGATGAGTGTAGACTGCAGAGTCCTGACCTGATGATGTTGATCTTCTGTGCTGGGCCATCCTTTTGGCCAGTGGCTGTTTAGTTTCCCCAATGTAAGACTGATCACAGCCCTCCTGACACTGAACAGCATACACAATATTACTCTGTTTGTGCCGGGGGACTGGATCTTTGGGATGAACCAGTCTTTGCCGTAATGTATTTTGGGGTTTAAAAGCCACTGGGTGGCTTGTATACCCCCCTCCCAGTGGCTTTTAAACCCCAAAATACATTACGGCAAAGACTGGTTCATCCCAAAGATCCAGTCCCCCGGCACAAACAGAGTAATATTGTGTACTGTATGCTGTTCAGTGTCAGGAGGGCTGTGATCAGTCTTATATCGGGGAAACTAAACAGCCACTGGCCAAAAGGATGGCCCAGCACAGAAGATCAACATCATCAGGTCAGGACTCTGCAGTTTACACTCATCTCCAGGCCAGCGGTCACTCTTTCAGGGATGAAGATGTTCACATCCTTGATAAAGAGGAACGATGGTTTGAGAGAGGAATAAAGGAGGCCATCTTTGTGAAAAGAAACCGTCCATCATTAAACGGAGGTGGAGGCCTCCGGGTTCAACTGTCCCCCACTTACAATGCTGTTATTGCTAGTATCACTCAGCCCTCTGTGAATAGCAAACAACCATCAGGGTGTTAACGATCCATCGTCAGGCTGATGGTCCTCCTTGCTCATGTGAGCAGCTGGTTTCAGGCTGTCATCAGCCAACTGGTTGATCCACTGTGGGAGGGTGCTATTTATAAGACTGAGCTGAATACAGCTTCTCAGACTGAGGAAGTCTTTCGGACGAAAGACGAAACGTTTCTACAGTTTTTTTTTGTGCTTTATTTTTTATTTTTTGAATGTCCAGAGGACCAGACTTAGCTTTTTTAGATTTTTCTACCTGGATTATTGAGCATGCATCAGGGTGTCAAACCTAGGTTACCCCAACACACGCTGTTTCCCTTGTTCTTCGAGTACAAGTCTTAACCTCATGGACGCTGTTATTACATGAACATTAGACTTTTCTGTCAGTTAAAAAGGAGTCAAATATGTTGACAAATACCTTCTTTACTGAGCTCCACGATTGCCTACAAAGTTAAGAGGATGGAGGATTTTGCGAGAGAGGAGCGCCTCTGACTCATTTGCTGAGCTTCAGAACAAAGTCCATCGCAGAGTGCCCAGTGAGAAATGCAACCCAGGCTGCCTTGAGCACCTTCTTCTGGCTTTTCCCTTTTCAGGGGTCACCACAGCGAGTCATCCTCCTCCACCTCACTCTGTCCTCTGCATCCTCTGTTCTCACTCCAACTACCTTCATGTCCTCTCTAACTGCATCCATACATCTCCTCTTCTTTTCCTCTTTGTGTGCGTGTGTGTGTGTGTGTGTGTGTGTGGGGGGGGGGTGTTAATAAAAAAATAAATTTAAAGTCATGGTCAGTTTTTTTATGTCTGATGTTTGCATTACCGTAGTAGTTCTGAAGATACAAACCACTGTGTATTTACTAGACTGCTTTTGGTCCAGCTTGTGATTTGTACATCATGATGTTGGTACATAAATCTAAATTAAAGACTAATGTTGATGTAGAAAACTGGGTGATGTTAAAATGTAAAGATGTTAGAAGCCAACTATTTGTATTGCAGATTTAAAACAAATGTAGTTATATAAAGTGCTTCACATATTAAAAATAAAAAATAAATGGAGGGTTAGGGTAAAAAAAAAACAACTACCGGTAACCATTGGTGTTTTACATGGTCTACCTACATGCAAAACCTGTATTTTCAGGCAGAGTATATCATATTCCCAAATATGCATGAATTTGCATAAATGAAAAATCCTTAAATATCCGAATGACATCTGCAACGACGTGATACGCCAAAGATCTGCTGGAACTCTTGAGGGATCGCATATTTCCAGGTACTTCACAGATAAAAATCCATAAATATACGACTGACATCTTCATCGTGATACGTCAAAGATCTGCTGGATCTCTGAGAAATCGCATACTTCAGAGATACTTCACAGATAAAAATCCATAAATATACGACTGACATCTTCATCGTGATACGTCAAAGATCTGCTGGATCTCTGAGAAATCGCATACTTCAGAGATACTTCACAGATAAAAATCCATAAATATACGACTGACATCTTAAACGTGATACGTCAAAGATCTGCTGGATCTCTGAGAAATCGCATACTTCAGAGATACTTCACAGATAAAAATCCATAAATATACGACTGACATCTTCATCGTGATACGTCAAAGATCTGCTGGATCTCTGAGAAATCGCATACTTCAGATATACTTCACAGATAAAAATCCATAAATATACGACTGACATCTTCATCGTGATACGTCAAAGATCTGCTGGATCTCTGAGAAATCGCATACTTCAGATATACTTCACAGATAAAAATCCATAAATATACGACTGACATCTTCATCGTGATACGTCAAAGATCTGCTGGATCTCTGAGAAATCGCATACTTCAGATATACTTCACAGATAAAAATCCATAAATATACGACTGACATCTTAAACGTGATACGTCAAAGATCTGCTGGATCTCTGAGAAATCGCATACTTCACAGATACTTCACAGATAAAAATCCATAAATATACGACTGACATCTGTCACGTATACGTAAATATAAACAATCATACGTCATATATGCGGCAAGTATCCGAAGAGATGTAAGCAGTAATCCCGAGGGATAACAGAGCCACATATTTCTGGATCTGCAGCAGATAAAGTATCCGGATTTTGTGATTTTTTAAGGATCAATAAAGTTCGGATCTGTTCGTATCCGGGGATATCCGAAACTGGATTTTCCGAGGATGCGATACGGAAATTCCCGGAAATTGTCCGTATATGTGAAGGATGCGGAGATATACCACATCTGATACTCCCGTATATCTATGGTTTTTGTGCAGTGTCGTCTGCTGTCATCTAGAGCCATGTTCTCGAGCTCCGGCGTGGGAGTGAGGGTCTCGGTGGTGTCCGGGTCTGCTGGCGTCGTAGCAACACCCATGGTCTTGGCGACAACATCTACCCAATGCCTCCTCACCGCCTCCAGCATCTGGCTGCAGTGTGGGCAAGAGTCGGGTACATCCAGCGCCATTTTCGCTTGCAGCATCCCGAAGCAGCCGGGACAGGCCTCGTGGGTGTCCGTCGTTGAGAGCGAAAAACCGCAGCTGCTGGGACAGGCGCACGAGGTCGGGCTCGCCGTCCTGCTGGTCTTTCTTGGAAGTCTTGTCTTTCGCTTTCCTTTCTCCGGAGGCATGTCCGAGATAAGACGAGCGAGTCCTTCCAAAATCCTTTTTCTTTTTATTTGAGACGTCTCCTCCGTCGCGTCGCTTTCGCTGGCTAGCCCGCTATGAATTAGCAGGGGTAGCGGTTGTGGCACAGTTAGCGCCGTTGAGCGAAGCAGTCTGCGGAGAGAGGAGAAGAAAAAAACTTTGGGGTTAAGGAAAAATGTGCCGGACTAGCTTTCGCTAGCCCAGTAGTACGCAGGAATAATTCTTTGTACGCCCTGTGTAGGGAGCAAGCTCACCTCTGGTTGAGCGATGAAGCAAAAGAGAATTCCCGCGACGAGAGGTAGTTCAGGTTTAAGCGAGGTGAAGGGCAATAAGAGAATGATGGATGGGCGTCAGCGGCTTAAGTACCTAGAGGGCGGGGCCTCTGGCGCGATGCTGACGCCCCTGCCGTAAAGGCGTGTTTGTATTTCTTTAGGTAAATTGCGCAGGGCGCAATTCCCATAGCATATGTTGCACTGAGAGACATGACTGAAAGGGAACATAACAGATTCCTACAATCCACAGAAGAAGAAACTGAAAGTTATGCACCATAACTCATGTTCCCTGAAGGAAGGGAACGAGGTGCAACATACTTGCTATGGGAATTGCGCCCCTGCGCGATTACCTGAAAGAATATACTCACGCCTTTACGGCTAAGGTGTCATCGCCGTGCCAGAGGCCCCGCCCTCTGGGTACTTAAGCGACTGACACCCATCCATCTTTTTCCAAAATTGCACTTCATCGAGCTTTCAGCATTGAAAAGGGCCAGATATGTTGCACCTTATTCCCTTCCTTCAGGGAACATGAGTTATGGTGCATAACTTTCAGTTCCCTTTCAGTCTGGTCTCTCGGTGCAACATACTTGCTATGGGAACGTAATCCATTCACGCCCTTGAAATGATCAGCAAAGTGCATGTGAGAACATCCGTCCTAAAAGACAGGCAGCTCCTAGCTGCTTTCTACAGGGAATGTAGAAAGCACATGCTAAGAGGAAAAAATGCCAAATGTAAAGAACATCAACGTGATGTTTCCACTGGGCATATATATGTACAACACCAACTAGAGACAGCCTAAGCGTGCTCCATCAGTGTGAGTACTCATCATCTCCTTTTCCCACTGGAGCATCCTGAGAAACAGGAGGAGCAATGGACCCACCACGTCACAAGAAATTGGGTGACAAATGTGGAGGTAGAAAACCCAGGCCAAGCACAGGGTAACCTCCCAGGTCCTTACTAGAAAACCTTTCTTTCTTTTATATATAGGGCACGACTAACAAGTGGAGCCCATCCTGATGTTGGAGATCAGTTAGGGAGAGGGGAAACCCTTCCAATAGACATCTCCTAGGCAAAACATAAACACCAAGGGGTACCCTTGTGAATGTTGTTACTGTTTGTTTTGGGACAAAGCAACCAAAGCCTTAGGCTCTCAGCCAGTTCCCTTCAGAGGCCAGGCTGAAAGTTGCCATAACCCTGGACGTGGGTGTAGAAGCTGTCCACGTGCCTGAGTCAGCAGGTCCCTGTGAGAAGGCAATTGCCATGGTATCCCTGATAACATTGAGATCAACTCCGGGAACCACGTTTTCTGTGGCCATCTGGGGCTATGAGAATCAGGGAGAGGGCTCCCTGGCGTACCCGTTCCAATGTCGCCCCGAACAGATGGACAGGTGGAAAGGCATAGTAGAGCACGCCTGCAGGCCAATCATGTGCCAGAGCATCCATACCCAATGGAGCGTCTGCTTCCCTCAAAGAGAAGTAGAGGTCACAGTGTGAGCTAGCCCTGCAAGTGAACAGGTCCACAGAGGCTCTCCCAAATCGTGACCAGACCTGTTCCACAATCCATAGGTTCAGGCTCCATTCTGACGCCAAAAGAGGTCCTCTAGAGAGGGCGTCCGCCCCATAATTTAGTTCGCCAGGGACATGAGTCGCCCTAAGTGACAAGATTCTTGGAGCACACCATGTGAGCATCCTCTGCGCCAGTCTGAGGAGGGCCTGGGACCTTGTCCCTCCCTCTCTGTTGATGAAGGACACTGTGGTCCTGTTATCTGATTTCACTAGGATGTGTTGTCCAGCAATCAGACCTTTGTTGAAGAAGTATTTTAACGACAGGAATACGGCCAGCAACTCCAGGAAGTTGATGTGTAATCTTGCGTCCTGCTCATTCCAAAGGCTGCGAGCGTTCTGATTTCTACAGATTGCTCCCCATCCTGTTTTTGAGACGTCCGTCGTGATGACCACACGAGATGACACCCTTCCCAGTGAGACCCTTTCTGTGAAAACAGACAAATCTCTCCAGGGTTCCAGGGCCTTCAGGCACTCTGAATCTATCCTAACCTTTCCTGCTTGATTAGGCAGGTCGGGTTGTATTCGTTGGTTTAGCCATACTTGTATGGGCCGCATTTTCAGTTATGCGTGTGGCACACTGGGAATGGCTGCCGCTAAGAGGCCTAAAAGGCGTTGGCAGGTTTTCACAGGGACCCGTTGGTCCAGTTTAAATCTTTCTAGGCAATGGCGAATGGAGGAAACTCATTCCTTCGAGAGCCATGCTCTGTACCGGACAGTGATGATCTGTACTCCCAGAAATACGGTAACCCGTGATGGAGTCAAATCGCTTTTCTGTAGGTTTATGACAAAACCGAGAGACTCCAGGTGATAAATCACCTTATCGGAGTGTGACTGGGCCTGCTTTCTGCTTTCAGCCAGAATCAGCAGGTCATCCAAGTAATTCATGACCCTGAGTCCTTGATTCCTAAGAGGGGTCAGGGCTGCATCCAGACATTTAGTAAATGTTTGCGGAGCAGTCTTTAAACCAAAGGGTAAAGCTTTGAATTCATAAGCGTTTCCCTCGAACGCAAAGCGGAGGAACTTTCTGTGTTTCCTCCACACGCCTATATGAAAATAGGCATCTTTTAAATCCATTGTACACGCGTAGTCTCCAGGTCTCACAGACTGGAGAACTTGCCGCAGTGTAAGCATCTTGAACTTAAATGTTTTAATCCTTTTGTTGAGAGTCCTGAGATCTAGAATCGGTCTCAGGGAATGATCCTTTTTGGGCACCAGGAAGTACTTGCTGTAGTGGCCAGAGCGTAGTTTGCATCCTGAGACCAAACTAATCACTCCCTTTTGCAGCATTGTCGAAACTTCCTCCCTCAGCACGTGTGCACGTGTAGGGTTGATCTTAGATTGCAGCACCCCTGTGAAGTGGGGCTGTCTTTTTGAGAACTGCAACTTGAGCCCGTGACATATCGTTGTCATGACCCAATCATTTGGTAGACACGCCTTCCAAGCCTGCACATGCGCGCTGAGCCTGGAGGGCATGTTGAATTGCTGCTCGTCGTGTTTTAGCGCCAAAGGTGACCTTTAACCCCTCTTGCGCTCTTTCGAGCAGGTTGGTTGGCCCAACAGAAGATATCGCGAGATCTGACCGTCTTTGGCAGAGCTCGTGTATCTTGCTGCGGTTCATAGTTTGACCACATGGTTTGTTTATAAAAAATGGGACTCGAGTCAAGAACCAGGGCAATCTGTGCTTTGGTACTTTTATTTTTGTACATGTCTGAAACAGTGTTTGTTTTGTTTACACATGCAATTGGCAGGTCATGTTTGGTGCGCACGCACATGCCACTAGCTCCTCCTAGTTTTTTACAAGGGGAGACTGGGCTCAAAAAGTTTGGTTCCCGTACCACGTGGACGGGCAAACCTGTAAAATTATCAGTTCGTCCTGCTTCATCAGGTCCGAGTCTGCTTTTCACACGGGGTCACTGAAGAGGTCCTCGGCCGATACTGGAAAGTTTCACTGTCACCAACGGGTCTCTTCCGTGGGAGGCCACGCGTGTCTCCCTTTGGGGGTGCAAAGCTTTTCCTCGGCAACCCCTCGCGGAGGGCTTCCGCCTGTTTGCGTCTTTGTTCCAACCTGGCCTAGACGCGTTCCAGGGCTCCCCCGAAGAGTCCCGTCGACTCGATCGGGTGCTGGAGGAAAGTGGACCTCTGGTTTTCCGGGAGGTCCGACAATGTTAGCCAAAGATGGCGCTGGACGACAACTATTTCCGTAATTGCTTTGCCTTGGGAAATGGCTATTGTCCCCATCATGCGGAGCACGAGGTCAGAGGCACGGCGGGCCTCCTCCATGGTCTCCGTTGTGGCCTGCTCGTCTTTTGATACCTAGATATCTTGCAGTTTTTCTGCCAGGCATGCCTGCACCATGGTCGATGTATTCATTGCGTGAGCCGCGAGACCCTGAGCCTGGTAACACTTCTCGAGTTGTTTCTCCGAAGCGCAGCAGGCCCTGTTGGGTAGCGATGGTTTCATCCCGGTGGCTGTGGGAGCCAAGTGAGCTGCCAGAGTCTCCTCTTTCAGGGGTGCGCTGGTGTTATGTACCTGAGGGGGTTCAATGTTTTCATCCATCCATCCATTTTCTTCCGCTTATCCGGGGTCGGGTCGCGGGGGTAGCAGCCTAAGTAGGGAGGCCCAGACTTCCCTCTCCCCAGCCACTTGGAGCAGCTCCTCTGGGGGAATCCCAAGGCGTTCCCAGGCCAGCCGAGAAACATAGTCCCTCCAGCGTATCCTGGGTCTTCCTCTGGGTCTCCTCCCGGTGGGACATGCCCGGAACACCTCACCAGGGAGGCGTCCAGGAGGCATCCTAACCAGATGCCCGAGCCACCTCAACTGGCTCCTCTCGATGTGGAGAAGCAGCGGCTCTACTCCGAGTCCCTCCCGGATGACTGAGCTTCTCACCCTATCTCTAAGGGAGAGTCCAGCCACCCTGCGGAGAAAACTCATTTCAGCCGCTTGTATCCGAGATCTTGTTCTTTCGGTCATAACCCAAAGCTCATGACCATAGATGAGGGTGGGAACGTAGATCGATCGGTAAATTGAGAGCTTTGCCTTTTGACTCAGCTCTCTCTTCACCACGACAGACCGGTACAGCGCCCGCTTCACTGCGGACGCTGCACCTATCCGCCTATCGATCTCACGCTCCAGTTTTCCCTCATTCGTGAACAAGATCCCGAGATACTTAAACTCCTCCACTTGGGTAAGGACCTCCTCCCCGACCCGGAGAGGGCACGCTACCCTTTTCCGGCTCAAGACCATGGCCTCGGATTTGGAGGAACTGATCCTCATCCCGGCCGCATCACATTCAGCTGCAAACCGCTCCAGCGAAAGCTGTAGATCACGAGCTGATGAAGCCAATAGGACCACATCATCTGCAAAAAACAGAGAAGCGATTCTAAGGCCACCAAAACGGATCCTCTCAACACCTTGGCTGCGCCTAGAAATTCTGTCCATAAAAGTTATAAACAGAATCGGTGACAAAGGGCAACCTTGGCGGAGTCCAACTCTCACCGGAAACGAGCCTGACTTACTGCCGGCAATGCGGACCAAGCTCTGACACCGGTCGTACAGGGACCTAACAGCCCATATCAATGGGCCTGGTACCCCATACTCCCGGAGTACCCCCCACAGAACCCCCCGAGGGACGCGGTCGAATGCCTTTTCCAAGTCTACAAAGCACATGTAAACTGGTTGGGCAAACTCCCACGCACCCTCCAGGACCCTGTTGAGGGTGTAGAGCTGGTCTAGTGTTCCACGACCAGGACGAAAACCACACTGCTCCTCCTGAATCCGAGGTTCGACTATCCGACGGACCCTCCTCTCCAGAACCCCTGAATAGACCTTACCAGGGAGGCTTAAGAGTGTGATCCCTCTATAGTTGGAACACACCCTACGGTCCCCCTTTTTGAATAGGGGAACCACCACCCCAGTCTGCCAATCCAAGGGAACTGCCCCCGATGTCCACGCGATATTGCAGAGTCGCGTAAGCCAACACAACCCCACAACATCCAGAGCCCTAAGGAACTCAGGACGAATCTCATCCACCCCCGGAGCCTTGCCACCGCGGAGCTTTTTAACCACCTCGGCGACCTCAGCACCAGAGATTGGAGAGCCCGACCCAAAGTCCCCAGGCTCCGCTTCCTCAGTGGAAGACGTGCCAGTAGGATTGAGGAGGTCTTCGAAGTATTCCGCCCACCGACTCACAACATCCCGAGTTGAGGTCAACAGCACGCCATCCCCACCATAAATGGTGTTGGTCGCGTACCGCTTTCCCCCCCTGAGACGCCGGATGGTGGACCAGAATCGCCTCGAAGCCGTACGGAAGTCATTCTCCATGGCCTCTCCGAACTCCTCCCACGCCCGAGTTTTTGCCTCAGCAACCACCCGAGCCGCATGCCGCTTGGACTGCCGGTACCTATCTGCTGCTTCCGGGGTCCCACAGGCCAAAAAGGCCCAATAGGACTCCTTCTTCAGCTTGACAGCATCCCTCACCGCCGGTGTCCACCACCGGGTTCGAGGGTTGCCACCACGACAGGCACCAACAACCTTGCGGCCACAACTCCGATAAGCTGCCTCGACAATAGAGGCGCGAAACATGGCCCACTCGGGCTCAATGTCCCCCGCCTCCCTCGGAACGTGTTCAAAGCTCTCCCGGAGGTGGGAGTTAAAGCTCCGTCTTACGGGAGACTCTGCCAGACGTTCCCAGCAGACCCTCACAATACGTTTGGGTCTGCCAGGTCTGACCGGCATCCTCCCCCACCATCGGAGCCAACTCACCACCAGGTAGTGGTCAGTTGACAGCTCCGCCCCTCTCTTCACCCGAGTGTCCAGGACATGCGGCCGCAGATCAGATGAGACGACAACAAAGTCGATCATTGAACTACGACCTAGGGTGTCCTGGTGCCAAGAGCACATATGGACACCCTTATGCCTGAACATGGTGTTCGTTATGGACAATCCATGACGAGCACAGAAGTCCAACAACAGAACACCACTCGGGTTCAGATCAGGGGGGCCGTTCCTCCCAACCACACCCCTCCAGGTCTCACTGTCATTGCCCACGTGAGCGTTGAAGTCCCCCAGCAGAACAAGGGAGTCCCCAGGAGGCGCACCCTCCAATACCCCCTCCAAGGACTCCAAAAAGGGTGGGTAATCTGCGCTGCCGTTCGGCGCATAGGCACAAACAACAGTCAGAGCCCGTCCCCCCACACGTAGGCGAAGGGAGGCTACCCTCTCGTTCACCGGGGTGAACCCCAACGTACAGGCACCAAGATGGGGGGCAACAAGTATGCCCACTCCTGCTCGGCGCCTCTCACCAGGGGCAACTCCAGAGTGGAAGAGTGTCCAACCCCTCTCAAGGAAACTGGTTCCAGAGCCAGAGCCATGCGTTGAGGTGAGTCCGACTATTTCTAGCCGGAACCTCTCAACCTCACACACTAGCTCAGGCTCCTTCCCCACCAGAGAGGTGACATTCCATGTCCCAATGGCCAGCTTCTGTAGCCGAGGATCAGACCGCCAGGGTCCCCGCCCTCGGCCACCACCCATTCCACAATGCACCCGACCCCTTTGGCCCCTCCCACAGGTGGTGAGCCTATGGGAAGGGGGACCCACGTCTCCTCTTCGGGCTGTGCCCGGCCGAGCTCCATGGGTGAAAGCCCGGCCACCAGGCGCTCGCCAACGTGCCCCTCCTCCGGGCCTGGCTCCAGAGTGGGGCCCCGGTGACCCGCGTCCGGGCGAGGGAACATTGTTTCCATTTATATTATTCATCATTGGGGTCTTGTGGGTTCAATGTTTTTTAAAAAAAAATCATTGTTGTGTTTAGGTTAGCTGCAGTCTGCTAAAGAAAGCACCAGCAGCCTGTACCTGCATTTTTTTACTCAGCTTGTCCTAATCAGGCTTGATTGGGCAGAGCTGCTGCCAAACTGCAGATCCTGCGTATAAAAACTTTAGGCTGTGGTTTGAGCAGGGTGGACTCTTACTGAGAGCTAATGTGAGGTTGAGATTGCCAGCTGAGGTTGGTAAACGCAAGCAAGGGTGCTTGTTGGAACAACTTGTGATCCTGTTGCAGGTAAACCAAGTTCTGCCTGTGTGTGTTCCAGAGTGTTCTCCACCCACTCTGTCCACTTTGTGTTACGCTAAGGCTTGAAATGACTGTGCTGCTTAAACAGTACATGTAGAGCAAAAAGGTTGCTCATGTGCAACTCTAGTGTTTACTAGAGTTGGGTATAGTGAAAGCTAGTGGAAGCTTGTGAATCAAGCTTGTTTGGTCAGCTAAGGTTTGTAGGAACCAGCTGAAGATACACTCAAGATAAAGCTGAGTGTTGATTGACAGCCTTGGTGCTGTGAGGTGTACAAACATTGGGAAGAGTTACACCTTCTCCATTTGTTTGAGAGGTTGCTCCAGGGGGGAGTAGCTGAGCTGTTTGAGCTCTTAAAAATTACTCTTGACTGTTAATTAGAGTTCTGTGTGGGTTGAGGCTCCTTAAGAGCCAGTTGAAACATTGGCCTAAACTTAGGAGGTGTGGGCCTGTGCCACTGAGGCCTGTTTGAGTTAAACTTTAGGAGACACTGAGGGCAGTGTTTGGGCAGCCGTCCAAGAGGGGGACAGCTGAGGTTAACAGTGAGGGACTGTTACCTTTTTTCTCTTTTTCATTTTATTTTGTACTTTTGACTGTGTGGGTGTAGGTAGTCCAGTTCTCGTGTTTTGTTTGTTTAGGGGACTTTTGGTAACTGGGGAGACACAACGGTCCTGTACAGGATTGGGTCTGCCTGGATGGTGTTTTCTTATTTTGGCCACACTCACTGGTCCACCTTTCTGTTGAACTTCCTTTTATTTATTTTCCTTTGGATGCTGATCCAGGAGAGGACGCTCCAGTCTGGTGGGAGAAGCTTGGGAGGACTCTGACTGCCTGGAGGCTCTTAGTTTTAGTTTAATAAAATTCGTTTTAATTCTTTTTCTGTGTCAGTGTCCACTTTGTATGTTGTGGCTGTTTACGGTCGTAACATATAAAATGGGTGCTTGTCCGGGATATGAATGAACGAGCTGTTT
Organism: Garcialebias charrua; assembly: GCA_038048925.1. NCBI lineage: Eukaryota > Metazoa > Chordata > Actinopteri > Cyprinodontiformes > Rivulidae > Garcialebias > Garcialebias charrua. The sequence goes on from JBBPBX010059686.1 coordinate 17,479, forward strand.
AGATTGGTTTAGTTTTCATTCAGTAGTTGTGCTGGATTTGAATGAATTAGCTGTTTAGGTTAGTTTAGGATTTCTCTGGGTTTTGAATGAACAAGCTAGTTTAGGAGTTGTGCTGTATTTGCATGAGATAGTTTATGTAGTGGTAAGCTGTGTGTGTTCTGTGCACCTGCTGTGTAATATTTGAGCTTGGGTGCTTAATTATTTAATGAGGGGCTCGTTGCTGAGCTAGATTAGTTAAAACACAGTGTTTGTGACATTCAGTCTCACATATAGCCTTGAGCTATGCTTTTGTGTGTTCTATGCAGTGCACAGCTGACACACCTGATGGTGTTTGCTTAGTTGAACAGTTTTGCTGTTCACATTTATTTGGAGGCTTTTCAAAAGTGTTAACTTAAAAAAAATTTAGTCACCAAGTTTGTGAAGGACTTGACTTCAGTAGTTGGAAGCTAGCTGAAGCTTTTCATTGGTGCTGATTGTGAGTACTATCAGCTGTGTGTGTGTGTGTGTGTGTGTGTGTGTGTGTGTGCTGCTGTTGCTTGTGACACATTCAAGGGAAGTAGAACATTTGTATTTTTGTTCACTGTGTGTTGAACACTTCGTGGTGAGCTATTTTGGGTAAGCTGTTTTAAAAAAAACTGTTTACTGTTTTACTCAACAACATGGCTTTCAATTTAAAGAAATTTCTTGAACATCCCACAGTGCAGGTCTTTACAGACTGCACAAGAGAACAGAAGCTAAGTGTAGCAAACCATTTTAACATTGATGTCAGAAAATATGCTGATGATGAATGGTTGGGGTGTGAACTGCTTTGTGAATTGGGTCAGCTTGGGATTTTTCCTGAGATAAATGAGCAACTACGTTTGAGTGAGAAGGAGGAGGAAAGAAAACGCTTGATTGCCATGGAGAGAAAGAAGCTTGAAGAGGAGCGAGCTGCTCTTGAGCAAGAGAGAGCTGCTTTAGTAGAAAAACAAGAGCGTGAACTATTGTTTTTTAAAAAGTAGGTACAAGAGAGACAGCTCACACACCAAGCGTTTCTGAATAAACAAGAAGAACGTCAAGCTGCTTTGGATGAAAAAAAGCGTCTTCGGGAACAAGAAATACTGACTTTGCAGAAGGAGTTAACAGAGTTGTAGCCTGGCCCTCGCCTTCCTACACAGCTCCGCTCAATTCTCATTTCCCTTCACTGCACAGTCTGGGACTTCTCTCATCCACAAGGATTTCTCCGGTAGATTTTTGTTCGGACCAATCAGAGAACAGAAGGGGCGGAGTTTTTGGCCCCTAACCTACGCCCCCACCTGTCCCAGCGCAGCCAGCTCGCAGCCGCATGTTCTCATTCAAAGCGATGCAGGAGTCCTGCATCGAGGACTGTTGTATAAATGACACAAATGTATTAATTTCCCCTTCTTAATCCCTTATCTGGAGTTTTCTTTTGTTTTTTTGGCCAAAAGTCAAGTGTTCGCTCCCTCCTCCTCCTCCTTCTCCTCCTCTCCCTCCGCTGAACAAGGAAATGCCCCCACCTGTCCCAGCGCGCAGCCAGCTCGCAGCCGCATGTTCTCATTCAAAGCGATGCAGGACTGTTTTATATGTGACACAAATTTATTAATTTCCCCTTCTTAATCCCTTATCTGGAGTTTTCTTTTGTTTTTTTCCCAAAAGTCAAGTGTTCGCTCCCTCCTCCCTCCTCCTCCTCCTCCTCTCCCTCCGCTGAACAAGGAAACGTCTCAGGTTGTCACGAGAGAATTAAAGTCAGGTTTTAAGTTGCTGCCCGAGTCCCATCAGATTTCCTGGTCTTCTGGTGTGTTGGACCAGCGCTCCATGGTTTTATTTTATTTTATTAGGACGTTTTATTATCATATAAACACAGAATATACAACGGAGCGAGAGAAAATTCAGCAGGAGGTGGAGCTGAAGTCAAGTTTAGCAGACCACAGGGGAGCAGCCATCAGCAGAGCCCACGCCTCCAGCAAGAATCGTTTGTCAATGGACAGGTCCCAGACCCTTGTCTGAAGCGAAGTGAAGGACAGGGTCTGGTTTCAACCAGGCTAACAGAGTTGAGGCTCAAAGCAAAACTGGAAAAGCAACGTCCGTGTGCCACTGTGTGTCATCTAAAGGCGATACCAGAGCCTTGCATTCAAGAAGGTGAGCCTCTCACACTTCTAGAGGAGATGGTGCCACAAGAACATTGTCTAGAGGAGGAGAAGATTGAAGATGACATCAATTTGGGTGACAGTTTATTTTTATTTCATGAAATTAAACATGAGACTGAACCTGTAACTGAACAGACTCCAGTTAAGCTAGATGGGGATTTGAAGAACTTTGATGAGCTGAAGGAACATGACATTAACCTGTGTGAGTGTTTTTTATTCAGTTCTGAAGCAGAGGAAGTCCCATTGAACTTGACTAAGGACCCAGAAGAAACAGTTTCTCCTGTTTCTTTGTATTCTTCTATAGCTCCTGTAGAAAACGATAGAGTTGTGAAAATGGAGGATGTTGATTTAAGTGATAGTGTCATGATGAACAATGAAACTCAAACGTTTCCTGTAAAAACGGAAGTGAGTGTAACTGAAGTAGATGAAGCAAAACTTCTGTTGTCAAGACAACGGTTGACTGACCTTCAGAAAGAAGACAACATTGACATGGAAGACAGTCTTCATCTGCTGTTTGGAACTGAACTATCCCTAGTTCAGTCAGGAGAGGACCTGGAGAACTCAGAAGAGGTGAAGACACACGTGTCAAGATCTCTTGTTTCTTTGTGTTCCTTTCCAGCCACTGCAGATTGCAGACTGTTACTGAATGATGTGGGACCATGGCCTCAAAAGGAAACTGGAAATGAGTCAGGAAATGACTTTATTAAGTCTATGTGGTGTACAACAGTGAACTCTTATGATGACCATAATTCACCGTCTCAAACTATTTCCTGTATTTTTAGAATAACTCAAATCACATCTGCTACAGTTGACCAGAAGGTGTCGCTACAGCTGAATGGAGAGAGTTGTCCAACACTGTCCAGTGCTGAGATGGAGGAGAACAGCTTCCCTCTGTCTGCAAAGAAATTGCGACTCTCTTTGTCACTGACTGACCTCATCAGAAATGATGATGGCATTTGTTATGCAAAACAAATGCTTTTCAGATTAATGTCAGATCAGAGTCACCTTTTTGGTTTTAAAACATTTTGAGTGTGACTGTAGAATAAATGTTAGCGGTTTTATGGACTAGTTTTTTAAATGATGTTTTTAGTCCATTTAGGTGGTGTGACCGTTACATTCTTAACCCTCTGTTTTTTTTGTATGGGTGGATGTGTGATGTTTTCCCCTAACATACACATCACTCCCATACAAAATAACCTTCGGTGGTGGTGTTATGTACCTGAGGGGTTGAGAGTTAAAAAAACACATCATTGTTGTAATTAGGTTAGCTGCAGTCTGCTAAAGAAAGCACCAGCAGTCTGTACCTGCATTTTTTTACTCAGCTTGTCCTAATCAGGCTTGATTGGGCAGAGCTGCTGCCAAACTGCAGATCCTGCCTATAAAAAATTTAGGCTGTGGTTTAAGCAGGGTGGAGCCTTACTGAGAGCTAATGTGAGGTTGAGATTGCCAGCTGAGGTTGGTGGACGTAAGCAAGGGTGCTTGTTGGAACAACTTGTGATCCTGTTGCAGATAAACCAAGTTCTGCCTGTGTGTGTTCCAGAGTGTTCTCCACCCACTTTGACCACTTTGTGTTGAGCTAAAGCTTTAAAAGACTGTGCTGCTTAAATAGTACATGTAGAGCAAAAGGGTTGCTCATGTGCAACTGTAGTGTTTACTAGAGTTGGGTGTAGTGAAAGCTAGTGGAAGCTTGTGAATCAAGCTTGTTTGGTCAGCTAAGGTTTGTAGGAACCAGCTGAAGATACACTCAAGATAAAGCTGAGTGTTGATTGACAACCTTGGTGCTGTGAGGTGTACAAACATTGGGGAGAGTTTCACCTTCTCCATTTGTTTGAGAGGTTGCTCCAGAGGGGAGTAGCTGAGCTGTTTGAGCTTTTAAAAACGACTCTTGACTGTTAATTAGAGTTCTGTGTGGGTTAAGGCTCCTTAAGAGCCAGTTGAAACATTGGCCTAAACTTAGGAGGTGTGAGCCTGTGCCACTGAGACTTGTTTGAGTTAAACTTTAGGAGACACTGAGGGCAGTGTTTGGGCAACCGTCCAAGAGGGGGACAGCTGGGGTTAAC